>JANRGW010035037.1:0-89063 GCA_024733675.1 Psilopsiagon aymara
CCTCCCTGGCAGAGCATGAGGCTCAGAAAGTCCTTGGCCAGACCAAAATGTACTAAGCGGTAACTAAAACATTGGTGTTATCAGCGCTGTTCTCAAGCCACAAGTCAAAAACACAGTGCTGCACCAAATACTAAGAAGGAGAAAAATGACTGCTACTGCTGAACCCATGACAGTAAGGCATCAAAGCTTTATCCTGATTTCTTAGGTTATTTTCAGGAAGACAGAAACATCAGAGAATGTTTAGATCTGCTGAAATAAGAGAATCACAGAGGAAAAGGGCATCTGCCTGGAGTGCCAGCCAGGAAACAGCACTGTGCCCAAGCCACAAGGAAACAAAGACCTAGCAAAATACAAACGTTCTTCTTAAAATTGAAGGCAAATATTTACCCACAGAGCCCATTGCTCAACACTCACCCCCAACTCCCCACCCTGCACCCTGTCTTCTGCCCCAGCTCTATAAAGACAGGCCACAGTCCCCATCCAGCCTCTCCTTTTATTTACCAAGAGCATCTGGTAGCAATTTCTTGCAGAACATAATCAGCTTTTAATTAACAACCAGGTAATTTGTCACCTGTTGCTAACATACTGGGTGCTCAGCTGCAGTGCTGTGTATCCTGCCTGTGCTGCTAAGGGGATCTTTCTTCACAGGAGCTGAGAATATGTTTGATGTAGTACCTAGTGCTAAAGTTTATTTCTTATAATATTTCTGTGTATTGATAGTGTTTGTGTATTTTGCTGTCTGTCAGGAATGAGAAATGCTGAGATACCTCTCTTGGGGTGTTATGGGTGTGCAAGTGGTTGTCTGGGGCTCTTTTTACTTACCAGCTTCACTGCCCTGCTTCACTGAGGGCTTAGACGCAGTGCATGGAGGAGTTCAGGGGAAGAATGCTATTTTAAGTAAAGCCATTTGTTAATCAGAGTGGAAATTTACTGAGGAGTGGGGACCTGGGTACAAGCAGAAGTGCTCTTTTCTGGAGCTCCTGTGGCTGCTCCTTCAATACAGGCAGTATATGCAGATGAAAAGAAACAAGCTAAGCTTGGAGGAATACCATGGAGAACTTCATTTGTTGATAGGTCTGGGCTACAAAATGCTATCTGACATGTACTGACTCAGCAAAAAGTCTGTAATACATAATACCACTTTGTCATCTTACATCCGATTGTTTCTGCTCCACATCCTTGGGATTTCCCAGCTGAGCATTACGAAGTGGGCAAAGAGCAACCTTTGCTCTTTGGCTTGCTCAGAAAACCCAGAAGATATGCAGCTGATCCTGGTGTAGCTGCTGAAATTCTTCAGGATAGGCTGGGCAAGAAGTCAGCTCCTGTCACCAGAATGGTCTCTGCTCAGGTCCAGGGTTCTCCTAAGTGTGCCTGCTGTCCAGATTTCTCTGGGCTTTGCTTCTTTCTCCTTGCAGGAAGCTAAGTAAGCTGTAATGTACCCCAAATCTCCAAAGCCCAGTGCTGCGATGACTGTAGTGCAGACGCACACCAGCCCCTTCAAACAGCAGAGTTCAGGACTGAGGGCAAGTCCTGGCTGGGTAAGGTCAGGAATTGTCTAAACTTGCTGTATATAGCTGCAAGATACACATACAGAGAGAGAGGGCTGAGCTGCTCTAACCTGGAACAGTTGCAGTGACTCCAAAGCACTGCCTATGTTACACAAATAACCTGTGTAATAAGTTTCATAAATAAATCATTGTTGATGCTCAAAACCACTGCAGAAAGACCTTGCACTTGTGACCTCTGCTCCAAATAAAAATCCTTCTGCTGTTAAAATCCGAAACCTGAATTAGAGCCAAAAAAACCCTGTGTGCCACCTCACTGTGCCTGATGAATCACTCTTCATGCAGTCAGGCAGATGCACTCCACAAATGACAAGGACCGAGAGTAAAGAACATCTGGAGCCATCAGGGGAAATAGCATGCCCCGTCCAAGGTCTGCTTTGTATGGCCATTCAAAGAAGAGCTGCTTCAGATTCTAACAGCCAAATACCCAGAACACTATTACTTGCAAATGACAGGTCACCTGCACCTCCGTGCTTCCCTGTCATCCCACATTGAGCCACATCACATACGAAGATAAAAAGCAAAACCCTGCCATGCAAATGAAGTGAGCTTTCACATTAGCTTAATCTATTTATTTCCCCTTAAATATTGCAATTATTATTTCTATTGCACAATCACCTCTCAGAGCTTCTGGTGATTTATTAATATGCAGGAGCACAGGCTCTTTTATGAGCTGTTAACATTTATTAGCACTTCAGGTCCTAATGCGCAATGAACCTTTCCTCTGCTCATTGTCATTCACTGTGTGACACCAACGACACTGGGGACATAGCCAGAAGCTGGTATCCGTGCTGCTGATGGCGAATTCCTACGGTGGAATTGCTGGGGCTCTGAGTTGACATCAGAGCATGCGTCACCATGGTCCTTCGCAGACGTCCCTGGAGACAGAAGTCCAGGCTGATGATTGTTTAGATTCCTCTTGAGCTCCAGAGGTTTCCAAAGGATATTTCTTACTCTGTCCTGTGCAATCATGTTGTCATGGTGACCAGAGCAGGATGCTGGACCCCAGCCTGGCTCCCCTTCTCAGAGGATGGGCTGGCTGAGTGATGGAGCTGATGGTTTCCAGTGGTGTTTTGCCACACCTGAGAAGAGACAGATGTCTGTAAAAAGGGAATTTTTCCAAAATGGACTTCACTTGGTTTGTTTTTTGCTTAATCATGATGAGCAGAATTTCAAAGTTCTCCTTATTTTGTGAATGCAAATGGTAAGAAGCCTCATCATGGGACTGGACTAAAAACTTGCCATGGTTTGAGCAGTACTGGAGCAGGCGCTGGCCAAACCTGAGCTGTGGTTCCCTTGTGCTGTTCCCTTGCACAGATTGACCTCCCTGCACAGGTGATCATTTACTACTGTGACTAAATGTTGTCTTGGCAGGAAGCAATTGCCATTTTGGTGGACTTCCAATGCCTTGGGCAGACAGGTCATTCAAGCCACTAATAATATTTCTTTCTCTTTTGCTCAGTCTGTAATGATTACCTCTCTCTCCCTCTTCATCTCTTCTTATTTTACCCTGTCTTTAGTAATAAAAATCTTATTCTTCAGTTGCACTTGATGGTGTCCATCCTACAAGAGACATGCCCAAGGGGGTGAGCTGCCACAAAAGCAACTTACCTAAGAGGTATAGGTCTCCAGCTGAATTTTAATGGGATATTGTCAAGTCAACAATTAAACTGCTTTTTCTTGCTATTCAGATGGAAATTTCCAGGCACAAGGAGATCTTTCATGGTGAAATGTGAAAGCAGGATTGCTGCTGCACAGGCAAATGCTCTGTGGACACTGGTTGCTTGTGAGCTGTATGAAGGAGGTGGGCTCCCTGGCTCACACTTGCTACAGGACTGACATTGTCCACATGACAAAGTGTACAGCGTGGCAATCATTGAAAATACCTCTATATTGTCACGTTCTATTTTATTTAGCTGCATAGTGTTGAACACATTGAGAATACTTTTAGAGTCGCAGGTTTTATCTCACTTTAACTATGTCACCCTGTCATCAGATACCACTACGAGGGCTTTAGCTTCATCAGGTTTCAGCCTCTGGTGCTCCATAAAACCCCAGGGCTTGATTTTAAAACATCGCAGTCAATATTTGATATCTCCTTGATCTGCATTACACAGATGATAGATAAAATATCACAGAACTCTAAAGGATGTTTATCTTAAAGAAATTAGTGAACGCCAAGTAGCTACTTTTGTATTTTTCTAGTACTAGGCAGATGTTAATCCTTTATGAATCATGTTTGTGTAAATCCAGTAATGCCATTTATGTTATCTGACCTTTGCAGAGTTGACTTATGAATTGTTATAAATAACTACTCTTAATATGGAGTCAGTGTACAAGAGGCTCTTATAATGATTCAGAAATAATCACAAACTCATTTCCTAATGATAATTCCTCCGATATTTGAATAAAAAAAAAGACTGTATTTGCATATCTCCCCAGAAGGAAGTAATCACCCTCAAAAATATTCTGGTTTGCAAACTGCATTAGTCAATGACTTTAGCACAGTTGCTTTCATGAGAAATTGTGCTGATAGATGTGGAAGATTTCATTTTCCTTAAAAAAATAGTAAGCACAGTTACACACAGAACAGCCCAAACAGCCACAGAGAGATGTGCTGTCTTGAGTAACTGATTGCAGGATCTGTTCAAATACATCATGCTTTGTTAGGGAAAAAGTATTAGGCAAGTTAAAAGCAGCTACAGCTGTAGCTTAAGCTTCAATCAACAAATAGCAGTCAGGATTTAATTAGAATCTGCATGCATTGTGTTACATGCAACATGCACACATTTAGGACTAACTGCACTTAGCTGCTGTAAAAATAAGCACCTCTGAAATACCCAAGACAGCTAGAATTCAACTCAAAATCCCACATACCATTTCAAACAGTGGCACAGCACATGAGTGGGGCTGCCACGTGCAGATGAGCAGCCCCGGTATGAACTCTAGCTCCAGCTATGGGGCTGGAGAAGGTGCCCACCCCATAGAGCTGTGGGGCCAAATGATCCCATATACCTCTAGAATCAACAGGGTGTGAAAATAATGCAGTAATCTTCAGGTCACATATTCCAAATCCCTGTGTTTTATATTTTTTTTCTTTGTTTGTGGGTAAGCATTTCTAGACTAACTTTTGTGTTCAATGAGGGAGACATGGAAAAACGACGTACCTCGGGTCCCCAGTGCTGCCAACCCACAAGCTGTACAGCCCCATCACAAGCCATCTGGAGTAAGCTTCAAAGCTTGTACCCAGTGTTTACTCCTTAACAAGTGAGACAAAGCTTGTGAGCACAAAGTGTTCAATATTTCAGTAGTGGGGATGTATCGCCTTTGCCAATATCCCAAGTTCTTAATTACCGTCTTTGAATGTTGTATCTGTTTGAATAACACCATCAAGCTGTGCTTTAAACCAGCTTTTAGTCAAAGGAAGATGAAAATATTCTCATGTCCATGAAGCATGCCATTAACTGAAAAAAAATCATGAGAAAGACTCTCTTGAATGAAGCCTATGGTCTGGTTTGTGAATCTTTAATATGCACTTCTGCAGCTCTGTTCAACACTCAGCAAATTCATATTCTCTTTGACAGAGTAGACATTTTCATGAAGTATTTATAGCAGCCAAGCAAAATAACCATATTTCTGGAGGTCTTCATTCACAAACTTCTTTTTTTGAAAGTAATGGCCTTTTAATGGCGGTTTTGAGGAGTTTGCTCCAAAATCCTAATCTTCCTGGTTTACACTATAAACAGAGATCAATAATAAAATGGAAGTGCAATTAAACTGTCTCGGATTTTTTTTCCAGTGGAGAATACCTGCATCTATAAGAATATGTATGCAAACTCTGCCTGTTCTGTACGACTCCATTATTTATGAGTGAGGAGGATAACCGAGTACCAGGAAGGGCTGAGGCTGCCCAGCCCTGCTGGGGCAGGAGGGAAGAGCAAACCCGGACACACTCTTCTGTTGTTGAAATGCAGCCAGTCCTCTGGCCATGTCCCCAGTGTGAGGATAATAGCCTATTCTTCAGAGCAAATGGCTTTGATCCACCAATTGATAAAAATCACTACATGCCATCACCGACAGCTTTCTACTACATGGGTGTTTTAGTACAGCTACATTTCTTTTCCTAAACCAGTAATATTTAAGTGAAAGAAAGCACTACAATAAGATATTATTAATGTATATTTCTTGCTATCAAATATAACTTCCTTTTGTAGATAATAACTCTCTTCACACTTGCAAATGCAGACTTCAGAGTGGAAATAACAAAATGGTCAAACTTCCCTTTGCTGCTATGGTTTCTCTGCCTTTTCTATACAGACCTTTGCAAGGCTGGCTGATGCTTCACTTCAGCCAGCATCGTAGCCATTTCAGCCAAACACGGCTCCAGATGCTGGATTCAAGTGCTCACATCCCTCTTCATCTTCCACCAAGCCCGCTTCATCCTGACACAAAGCCAGGATCAAATATTACTGGTTGTCTCTGCTTAGACTTCTGCAAATGCCAACACAGGATGGGCTTGGTGGTTTGGTTTTTGCTTTGCTTTGGTTTGTTGTTTGGTTGGGTTTTCTCTCTTTCATGTCCCATAGGTCTTTTATTTGTTTTTTAATTTTAATTTTTTTGCCATCTTTGGTGATAAAGTCATGTGTGTCACTTGCGCGCTGTGTTTGATAGTCTTTATCAAGGACAGAAAGATGCTTGTGAAAGAAGATGCTTTGAAATGAGATATGCTCCACTAAAAGGAAAGGACTCCTGTCAAGTTAATGATCGGGCTTCTATTCAAGGAAGCATTATTTCACAGACTCCAACTTTCAAAAGTCTTTATAAGGTTTATTGCAGCACACTGGAGAACACCCATTCTCTGGCTCTCAGAGGAAAGTCTTTGCCTCACTGATTAAGGTGAAATATTTCCCTCCAGTACACTGTGGCAGCACCATCCAGGGTCTCAGCTTCATTAATCCTCTTTGCAGCCACGTCACAAGAACAAGTGCGGAGAGCTTCTTCTATGAAAGACTAACTCACATGCTAATGACTTATTAGCGCAGGGGAGCATTTCAGAGCTAGTCTTGTAGCCATGGTGAACTGTTTTCATCAGGTATATGTTATTTTTCACCATTAAGGAGAGTTTAATTGAATACATGCTGATTTAGGCCAGACTTTATGTTTCAAGCTATCTGCTGAGAAGCATCCACAAACACAACCCTCCTTTTGACATTTAGAAGTCATTAACCTCAGCATAAATCTTTCTACAGCTCAAAGGCAGTTATCTCCACTCTTCAAAAGGATGCCCCATTATAGACAACATAGGTTTGTTTTTCTTTCAGATGACAATTTCCATAACAGAGTATTTGAGGTCCAGTCCAGACTGCAAAGACCACAAGAGAGAGACCACAACTGGTTTTGTTTAGTCTGGAGAAGAGAAGGCTCTGGGGAGACCTTAAAGCAGCTCCCAGTGCCTAAAAAGGCCAACAAGAAACCTGAAGAGGGGGTTTTGAGAGGGGCACATAGGGTCAGGACAAGGGGAGAATGGCTTTAACCTGCCAGAGAGGAGACTGAGATTAGACATAAGAAAGAAGTTCTCTTGTGAAACACTCAGCCCTGAAGCTGCCCCCCTTGGTCTACTCTCTTCATATTTCAGTATTTGGAATCATTAGCTTTCTCATTAGAGACTCAGAAAAGCAGGGGGGAGATGAGATTCTCCATTTTATGCATGATTTTGTTTCCTTTCATGCAGTGGGAAAAGTCCTGTTGGTTGGAGGGCACGACCCTTGGAGGGACACGTGGGAGACCTGGGCTGCTCTTCGACCCTTCTTTCTCCAGGGGCTTGGTGGTTACTGAGTCCTATTTTTGTTTCTCATAATACCACAAATATTTCAGGCTTCTGGGCAATCAGCTCTGTCTACTATAAATTTATAAGCCTCAGGGATACAATTTGCTGCCATTAAAGTTGTTGGGTTTAACTGTGATTTCAGTGGCAGGAAGATGAAAATCCGACTAATGTAAAGGCCTTGTCCAAGCATCTGCATTTTATAAGTCACTTGATATTTTTCATTTTAAATTACTCCAATAAATGTGGCTTGCTGGTCAATTTAGCAATATAAGTGCTTCTGATGAGCTCTCAGTGAAAGATAAATAAGCAGGTTTTAGCAATATGAGTCTTAATGTTTCATAGAAATTACTAAAAAATCAGAAGTGAGTGTTGCTTCCCACTAATTGCCAGTTTACAGTCAAGTTCCCGTTGCTTCCTTAAGGAGTTTCACCATTCAGACCTTTAAAAAATATAGAAGGAACTTAGAGAAGACAGTTGCTATGACTGATTGAACACAGACATCTATAAAAAAAGAGAGAATAGAGGAAAAAGCAAGCAATATCTCTCAGTTTCTCTGAGTTTTATGGGCAGCAGAAGACTCAGCTGCTGACGTTACTGAAATACATTGCCTGTAGGCAAAGATTTCCATTACCAGTGTATCAGTCACACGGGTAGGGAAGGAGATAAAAAATTGGTCCTTTGTACAATGTTCAGCAAAGGTAATTAATTGGAGATTGATTCAGAAGTAATCCAACTCCTTTTAAGTTTACAGTGATAAAATTGTGACAGATGGGATGGAGCAGGAGAAATTCCAGCCTGGCCAGACATGAAATGAGCTCTGCATGCAGGAGCAGCCAGTCAGCCCTAAGAGTTTCCCAAGCATTTCCTCATAGGTATTGCTGGTAATTCTTCATGTAACTTTCAGTAGTGGCACTTCTCTCTCCATTTCAGCTGTGGAGCCCATTGCAGAATTGATGCTATAGCAGCATCACAGTGAACAGAGGTGGAGGGCTGAGGCTGCAGCCTCGTGTCTTGTTCTTCTGACACAAGACTATTTAAAGCATGTAAATGGTAATTATGTATATACCACCTTTACAATCCACATATTTTTTTCTGCCTATACAATTTTTCCAGCCTCTGAAAGGTGATCCAATTAATGCTGTTATGTCACTAGACAATCATGTCCCTACTCATAATCCTTATGGACAAATTGGTGCCATTTATTTCTATTTTTTCATCAGCACGGCATCCCTGTCTGCTGTCAGGGTAAGAATTGCTTCAGAGGATTATTGCAGAGTGTCTGCTCTGCAATTTCAGCCTATTCCTTCTCTTCCCTTTTTACCACACTGCTTTGCTGACTGTGAGATCCTCTAAGTGGGAATTCCCCAGTTAACAGTGTTCTCATTGCTTCTCACAAGCCACCCAGGGCCCTGGTTTCACCATCCTGAAATATTCCCTTTTATACCCACTTTCCATCCAATTATGTATCAAGAAACTTGACAGGCAGAGAAGCATCCCTGCTGATGGTGATACAATGGAGCAGACATCGTGTCCGATGTTGGCAGGTCATATGCACACTGCTTGTCTCCAGGGCTAGGATGAATGTGTGCATCTGCACATGCATTTGGAACCTGGGTATTGAAACTGGATCTAGAAATCCTGCTGCAGGATTTAATATTTTCATTGCCAATTTTTGAGGTGCTGCTACAAAATAGTAATTTTTAATTCAGAAATGAAGAAGAATCAAGATTGACCAGGCACGAGTGGGAGAATCACACCATAATGACCTTCCCTGAGCCCTCTAAATGCTATGACAATGCTAGCAAAAGTAATCCTAACTCTTGCATTTTATCTAAATGACAGTTCTTCATATTCAGATGTTCATTATGTCTTGGTGCATCAACTCCCAAGGTCTAATAGCTCAGAGTACAACTCTTAGGTTTTACCAGGACACAGGACTGTGACATATGGGTAAAGGAAAATCTCCTAAAAGTTAACTTTTTTGCCAAGTCTTGAGAAAAACACACTAAGAGAAGAGCTTGGCTCCTGCAGGACTTACAGTGTTGGTAGGAGTGGAGGTGGCTTCTGTACTGTGTAAGCAAAAAAAGTCTTTTTCAGTTTTGACATGTATTTCTGCATTTTGAATTGTGCATGAAAATACAGATTATCAGCCTACCTTTCAAACCACTGCAATACTCCACCATATGCTACCAAACCAAATATAGCCATTCTTTTGCGAATATAGAAATGTTTTGCAGCTATAGATAATAAAATTGTCTCAGACAGAGCTAACCGCATCTCTCCAGAGGCAACAGAGTCATTACAACCCTCTAACTTTATAGATTCTTATTTTCATTAGGTTTTTATTTAATGAAAGAATAAACCTCACATACTTCAGTGGCACAGCACACTCACACATAGTTAGCACAGAAGCAGAGCCCCAGGGGAGTATATTTTATATAAGAGATCAATTTAATTTTGCAGCACAACTCTCTTCCACACTCTTCCCAAAAATCTGCTCATAATTATATATTTCAGGTGGGACATTGTGGCTACGAGCACTGCTGGGCACAGGATGTGACAATATTTTATACACATAGTCCATAATGCGTTATAATCCATAACTGGAGAGGACAGATGGATTCCCCACCTCACAGGTGATCCTGCATCTTCTGCCTGGTGAAGTGATTGGAAGCATTGGAGGTTTCTGTGCTTCCTCCATGAAGGGTTGGAGCCCTTTAGATGGTGTGGAAGTTGTGCTGATAATTTTCTTGAGTCTTATGTGCCATTTGAGCTCTCCTGAATGTACTGCAGCCCATGATATGCATCCTTTGATACACAACTGCCCTGCATCCCTCCTGGCAGCCCCTGTTGGTGCCTTGCTCAGTGAACACCTTTTCTCCTTTGCTGATAAACACAATACTTGCTTTTGGTTTTATTTTCTTGGCAAGGTCTCATGCAGTGCTAAGAAATGGGATTTTCCTGACATCTTGGCATTTGTCACTGTAATGTCAGCATAGTGTAAGGGACTTCCCAAGCGTTTCCCCAACATAGGTGACCCTACAACCCAGATTGCTTGGTAAGAGATGAACAGTTATTTTCTACCACTATCAAGGCTATTAGTAGCAAAAGGAATCATTTGTGCGCTTTGAGCTGGCTTCTGATCTCATTTAATGGACTGCGATGGGGTCCATGAGTGGGAAGTAAATAGGAAGGAAGGGTCTAACCTCCTCTCCTTCCAGGGCTCACAATGGGAGGAAATCAACATTGGTTATGTTTGCACACTTACTAGTACTCCATCAAGCAGGAAATAATTTTAAATATGAGAGGTTGCAGGGAACTCCTTCCTCTCTGTTACCATGGAAGAAAGATGAAAGGAGGGTTTGAAGAGAAAAATAAGCTTCATTTAACCTAATAGTACAAAGTGAATGAGAAAGCTTTAACCTATTGATTTTGGGCTTGGCATAAGTGTTGCAATGATCCTTTTCAGTGCTCTGAGGCTGTGTATTGAATTAAAGAAGCATTCAGCATACGGGCACTGAGTCTCTGAACCTCTTTGCTTTCAAATGTGTGTTTTTTTGTTTGGCTATTATACAAAATGTTTGCATTGTTTCCTTACTAGCAAACTGTCTGAGCAAAATGCTTTCCAACAAGGTAATTATTAGCCATGTTATGAATAAAACTATTCTACTCTGTTCAGGAATGGATTTCAGAAAAAGGGTGTCTGCTCCTATTCTCATCACTCTTTGCAGTTTCAAGGCACTGTATCCAGGATTAACCTAAAGGGAAACATGGTGCAAGCTGTGGACCCCAGTTCAGCCCCTGCCCTGCAGAAGCAGAAGCTCCACTGCTGTGGCTGTCCAGAAACAAACCTACCACAAACCCCACATTTTTTCCCTATTTGCTCTCGATACAAAGCTGCTTTCCACAGAGTGTGTGTTTAGATGGAAGCACCTTGAGCAATTAGGAAGGACCAGCCCATAGCATCCACTATTGCTAGCCGTCCTGCTCCTGAAGGCTATGAAAAAGCACCTACCAACAGCAAAATCATAGAATCATAGAATCTTGGAATAGTTAGGGTTGGAAAGGACCTTAAGATCATCCAGTTCCAATCCCCCTGCCATGGGCAGGGACACCTCACAAGAAACCATGCCACCCAAGGCTATGTCCAACCCGGCCTTGAACACTGCCAGCAATGAAGCATTCTCAGCTTCCCTGGGCAACCCATTCCAGTGCCTCACCACCCTTACAGTAAAGAGCTTCTCCCTCATATACAATCTAAACTTCCCCTGTTTAAGTTTAAACCCATTACCCCTTGTCCTCTCACTACAGTCCCTAATGAAGAGTCCCTCCCCAGCATCCCTATAACCCCCCCTTCAGATACTGGGAGGCTGCTATGAGGTCTCCACGTAGCCTTCTCTTCTCCAGGCTGAACAGCCCCAACTTTCTCATCCTATCAACCTTTTTATTTTCCCTTCTCCTTCCTAAAATGTAATGGCTCCTAAATCACTTTATTTTAAAGTTTCAAGGGAAAAAAAGTGTCTTCCTAAGTGAAGACTTGGACCATCACAATTTTGACTAAATTTTTATGGCCAAGCTATAAAGTGCTGGGTAATGGAAATGCTGACAAACCTTTAGCCACAGTGGTCCCAGCTGGTCCCTCTGCTAATAAATCACAAGAAACAAGGAGTAATCAGGAATTTCTGATTCACCAGGGTTGAATGCAGCAGAGTGGTAAAAGCAAGTTGGATTCTCAGCACTGCTGCATGTGGCTTTTTTCCCCATCTTCTATCTTGACCCAATGTTTGGAATGTTTTAGATTACTGTTGGGTGTTGGTTAAGACTTTATATTGTGAATATTTCAATGTGTATGAATCTTTAATACACCGGTGCTCAGCTTAGCTCAAGAAACTTGAAAATTATCCTGTAGTGATGATGCAGCTTTCAGAAAAACATTGTTATGTGATGTACCGATAAAATAACAAGCTTAAATTTGTTATAGTACTGGATGCATGCTTGCAATCAATTTAGCTTTGTAAAATGCAAAAATGTTCCCTTAGGAATGTGTGAAATATCAGACTTTTCCAGTGCTTATGGAACATTATAAAGGGATCAAAAGTGACCAAAACGACATGCACATGGATGGTTTGCTGCACAGCCTATTAAAATGTACCCAAAGTAAAATACTTTTGGCCAAAAAAGTAAAAACATTTTCATACCCTCAGGCAAAATGGAAAAAAATGGGGAGCATCCAATTTTGCAGCAGTGAATTTGCAGGTTACCAAGGTAGAGTCCAGCACCTCCAGGCACTGGCCCTCAGCCATGAGCATCTCAGCTGCACAGTGTATGCTAATGAGTTTCATTATTTAATAATAAACAGCAACGTTTAATTAGTGCAGCCATCGCTATGTATAAAATGCTTTAATTACACTGAAGGCTGGTAGAAATAAACCAGTTCGGGATGAGCTGAGTGGGAGGCTCAACTGTCATCTGTGCACTGAAATGTGGCCATCAGCAGAGACAAAGACAGGGTTTTGCCCTCAGTGTCTTCACACACAGGTTAATTATACACAGAAATCACTTTGGTTTGGGTTTAAATTGGGGTGGGAGGGGGCATTCTCAATTTCATCTTGGTTGTGTTCACCAAAGGTTGTCACTGCTGTTGGGTGACAAAGGGTGTCCCCAGGGGCCTCAGAAAGCCTCTCTCTGCATGATCATGGGCTCTTTTTATGGTGCACAGAAAAGAGTTTGGAGGAAATGAATGAAGATTTTTAGTCCAACAGTTTCCAGCTATTGGGAAAGTTGGGCCTTACTCTAGATTAAACCCCTCAGACAATCAGTGAAGGTGCATGCAGAAAGAGCAGAAGTAGTTGCAGCTGCACTCACAGCCACTGTTTTAAAACATACCGGCTGAAGACAACCCGTGTGTCCTGCCGCAGAGGCTGACTGAGGCCAGCCCTGACACTGCCTGGTCAGTGTGGTGGGTCTGCACCACGATGGTGCAGGCTGAGTTCACAAACCAGAACTTCAGCTCCATTGCTGTCTTGCACCGTGCATGCCAGAGCATGCAGCGTCCCTGAAACCATCCATGTTGCCCACAGTTCCTTCATCTTTCCCAGCACTTTTTCTCCTCCAAAGTGCATCTTCAGACCTGCCCCCATTTTCGGACAGGTTTTCTTCCCCTTCTGCAGGACAGGACATGAGGCAGGACGAGGCATGGCTCCAGCCTTCATCTCTAGCATCCCTTGCCCAAACCGTCACTTGCTTCAGCTCAAGAGGTGTCTAAGTGAGAGATCTGTACCTTTCTGGGGTGACCCATCTGCCATTGGTGTTCCAGGAGGAGCACATGTGAAGCCACACGTACATAGTACCTTGTGCGTGACCAGTGGAGACATTAGTCCTTGGTACCCACAAAGCAGATGGGCTGGAGGAGTCTCATCAGCATCCTTGTTGCTGCCAGGCAGCTAAGTGGTTGCATGTGTTGTCACTACACAGGAGTCTAACTGTGGGACGCTGCATGGTGCCAGCTAAAAAGGTGATGAAGAGGTTGAACTGGCATGAAATTACAGCTCACCATTTATTCCTGGCTGGATAAACTGAGGAGGAATGTGAGCCCTGGGATGGAGCCTCCCAGAAACTGTCACTTGGGTTTTCCTTCACTCTGAAGTCTGCACTTGTACATTCACCCACCCCGAAACTGGCTATCCCCAAACCCAGAAGGATTCTTTAGTGCACAGGAGTGGAAAGTTCCTTCCAGCTTTGCCAATGTTTGATTTTTCTCTGGAAATTTTTTATAAAGAAGAAGTATTTTATCAGTTAACAAAATCTTTCATGGTCAGTTTTATTCATTGCATTGCTTTTCTCAAGGCAGCATTTTGAAATGTTGAAAACTTTTAGTTTAGCCTTTTCTAAATGCAAAGTTGCCATTTAAAGAAAAATAAAACCCACCACCCCCAAACCCAACCCAAAATACATTTAGCAAAAATATGCAAAAAAATACATTATGATGAAAGCACCTGAAAGAAACTGAATTTTTTGAACTTTCCGGTATGTGCCAGAGACATTTCAAGACCTTAAAAACTAGCACCTGGGCAACTCCCTTGTGATCCTGGTGTCTAGAAATGTGGGATATGGTGAGAAATGTCTGTGATGGCCATGTCTCCCAGGTAGCCCCTGGCTGTGTGCTGGACATGGAGCTAGCACTGAGGTCTATGCATTTCTATAACACCTCCCATGCACCCAGGAACCCACAGCTTTGCTGGCGGATGCAGAGGTCCCACCAGTTCTTCTAGTTCCTGCCGGGATGGAGACTGCAGAGGGAAGGACATAGATTGCTCATCACTGTTGCATACCCATTAATTATGGAAAGCTTCTGACATCCAGACTGCACATCCTGGCACAAAGATGTGCTGGGACTTCATGGAAGCCACCACTGGTGGCTATGCTGGGAGTGGAGCAGTGGCAGCATCCACCTCCTGTTCCTCCAGCCTGGCAGGGGAGGAATGGCTGCTAAAACCAGGCCAGCATCCCAGAAATGGGGATCTGCACATCCCAACTGGCCGCTCTTGCCTTGTTTGCCCTTTGCTCAGCTGCAGAACCAGACATGCAGAGCAGAGGAGACCTTAAAATAAGAGTCTGTATCTGTGTCCATTTCACCTCTGAGGAAATAGCACATGTAGCTTGAATTTCTTCAAAGCCTTCCCAGCTCTCATGGTTGCATTCTGCTGCCCAAGGCCATTGATAAAGAGGCAAAAATGGCACTGGAAGAAAATCTCTCCTTTCCCTACTGCCTATGTTGTCAGTTGCCACATAAGTCACAAAAAAACCCCATTAAAATAAATCACAAATGTCTGGTCTTATAACAAATTCCTATTTTGCAAGTTTGAAAACTTCAGTTCCTTGTGGAACGTATTTTCTTCCTGGAACTTTGTGCTTCAGCCTTTATTCATCAGAACTGTTTTAGTCTTAATTTAACATTATTCTGTTGCTGCTTTATGGATGAGAAACACACTGCTCTCTCCCCTGCTTGCATCTGCCACGAAAACAAAAAGAACATATTCTGCACCTGTCCCTGCTTCACAACCAGCTGAAATGAAATCCGATTCAACGGCCGCTGAACAAAGTGCGAGCAATGACTCAGTATGGAAATAAGACTTATTTCTTTTTAACTCTATTATGCGGCAGCACAAGAGAGCGGGCATGCTTTCTTGTACTGAGATATATATGGTGAGCCCATTTCACAGTCTTCTTCCAATGCTTTCTCAACAATTCTGAGACAAAAGGAAAAAATACTGTATTTCTCTCCTGTGCATGATACTGATGCACATCTGCTCTGTTCGCTATTTACGTTTTTAAAACTTTAACTAGGCATGGTTAAAATACAAGAAAATGGCACAGAAATAGAGAGAATGTCTCAGGTGCCCAGGCTACAGTCAACTTGCACTTGAATTTTCCTTGTATTCACAAAACTTTTAATAGAAATTTGTTTAATAGGCCCTTTGATTAATTAAAGCTTGGTTTAAGAAAGGGGTGGTTTCAGCAGAAGCTGTGGATTCTGCATCCCTGAAGGCCGTCAAGACTTGGCTGAGCAAAGCCCTATCCGACCTGGGCTGGTGATGGCAATAGCTGGATGCCCAGTAGGATGCTGGTCCCTTCCAATCAACACTGCTATGATTTTGACTTCCTGCTGCTGCTATTATAAATAAGGTTGAATCAAAACCAATGTTAAGTGTGCAGGTTATAAATACCATGGTCTTCATATGCTGCTGATGGTTATTATCCACCAAATTCCATCTGCATTGCAGATGTGCCATGCTGAAGTGGCCTAGCCACTTAACTCTAATTGCAGGTTGGAGCTTTAGGCTTTAGAAAGCCAAGGGTAATTTACTTATGATGACTAGATGATGGTGCTGCCTACCATGTTGTAAGAATATTCCAATGGTCCTTTCAAAAGTGGGAGCCTGGTGAGGTGGGCACCTTCCAGACACACAGAGTAAGTCTCTGCTTTTACAGGAAAAACAATCCTGAAACTACTCCTTGCCTTCAGAAACAGACAGATGGAGTGTGGAGGAAGCTTAAAAGTATGTGGACACAAACAGATCTGGTGAAAGGTACTATGGTGCTTTTGCATCTTCATTTGTCTCTGCTACAGAGTTTTCAATGGAAAACAACTCTCCTTTAGAAAAAAATGTAAGGCAGAGAGAGACATCACTGGAAAAGAAACTGGTTGTGAGCAAAGATAAAGCAGGACACAAGGAGAGAAAGCAGCAAGAAGCAGAGAGGGCAGGTGAGGAGCATCTACACGGGGGAGTGTTTGTGGTGTTGGGTTTATGGTGTGAGTGGGAAGCCAGCAGAACAGAGCAGATCCCAGTATATCTGAAGAAACCCAACTGCCAAGGGTGGGTGAAGGCTAAGTCCAGAGGACCATGCAGCTCCTTAGGGCCCGATGCAAGAGTAGCAGAGATGCTCAGGAGTCTTCCCTGCTCTGACTTTACAGATTTGAGGAAGAAACTGCTTGGAGGTCACATTGCCTCATATCTGCTCACCAGGTTTTGACTAGAAGAGTAAGTATAGGGCTCTGCTGCTCTGGCCCTCCTCCAGGAAAGACCCTTAGTGGGGAGGCGAAGCATCATGCTGAATTTTCACTTCTGATTAACTTCAACCACATCTCAGTCCACATTAACATCTTCAATTTGCTTCAATCAATCATACCTTCCCCTGCACCTTAGTCTTACGATAGAGCTTTCTCAGATTCTGTCTGGGAATCCTAACTTCTGTGTTACACCCATGGACTATGTGTAGTCCTACTAGGAAACACATCTATATGTACCACAGTCCCACTACCTGTGAAATGAAGGGGGGTGCAACACATTGAAATAGTTCACCTGGAAACATTTCAACTCTAAGGATGCTGGGGCAAGAACTATGGAAACTTTAGAAAACTATGGAAACTTTAAAAAACTATGCAAACTTCCATAGCAAAGCTACTAATATCTGCTGCCCATCTGCACCAATCTAGTTTCCTCCTTCATTTGGTTTTGTATATTCACTACCTTTCAACAGTTTAGTTTTCGAGACTTTAATCTGTTCCCTCTCTTAAACAAAATCTGTTTTGTTATCGTGAATAAACCAAATGCATTCCCAACCACAGTAAACACAGCAATTATTTTTTTTTTGACTGCATAATATAGCTATCTAAAAAGTGCTAATTGCTTCTTTTGGAAAAAGTGCCTGAATGTTCCCGTTCCAGCACAGAACAAGCAGCCTATACACAGTGCCATCAAGGTTGTTTATCTTCCCTGCTCCTCCATTCTTGATATTCTCCATTTCAGTTCTTCTGAAGCATGGCAGGCTCCATATAAAATGGGTAAATGATTTGAAAAGTAGCCCTTTCAGAGTTGAGCTGAGTGTAAAAGAGGAAGCAAAACAGACTTTTTACTCCAGTTACATCATCCTCATGTGGAAAGCCGTGGGAAGCCTCACGACTTGCTGGTCTCAGTAATAGGTCATCTGCATCCCTCAGAGAGGCACTGACACAATTATTTCTCTTCCTATTTGCAAGACATCAGAATTAAATGCAGGAATACTCACCTTCTGAAGAATACAGCTCGGTGGCAAAAAAGCAGTGAGGACCTGGCTTTGCTGAGGTCTACATTGTGTCATCTAAATGCACAGGAGAGGAGAAAGAAGGTTGCTTTTGGAAATCACTCTTCCAGTTTTCCAACTTCACATTTGATTCACAGCTCATAAGCTCTTCACCACCTCTCAAAAATTAAACTCAAGTAAAAAGTGTTCGTTGTGGCCCACAGAATGATGTACTTCAGTAACCATGTTTGCTGATATTGACTGCTCCTTTTTTGTCACTTTGTGCCTACAATTTCATCTGAAAGTCACCAAGAGAAGCTCACAAGCAGTCAGCCAGTGCCTCCAAAGCTCTCTAACGGTGACAGGTTTATTGCTGTGCTATCATTTTGAAGACAGGATCCTCTACTGAGGAATATAAGGGTAACAACAGCACTCACTTGCCCTAATTCTGAGAGGAATAGGAAATCCTGGGACTTTCCTGCAGGACAGAGAGATCACCTCCTTTTCCCATAAAATGCAAATGGCACAGGGTACCTCTTGGAGACAGACTCCTCCAACCCAGACTGCACACCTGAGCTGTAAAATACCCTCTCATTACAGACAGCTTTGTGTCATTACAAATGGGAGGTAAAAGTCACTGTAAAGTGTATTTGTTACAATAAAGTTCAGCTTAACCCATTAGCTGCTTTTGAAGGGAAAAAAATATTCATATTTTAAGTCAAAATGAGGACATGGAAACGGCCCTGAACCAAGGAAGGGTTTTCAACATTTTCCAGCCCAAATTCATAAGCACACTGTGTGAAACAGTCGTTGGAGCAAACCAAGGAGGCACAATAGCAAACTGCCCCAAATGTGCCTGCTTGAGGTTATGACCACCTCAGCCTGGTGGGCTTGTTGGTCCTGACCAGACTAGAGGAGGTCAACAACAAAGGGTGAGTTCCTTCTACATGTTGGATCAAGTGCTAAAGGGCAACTCCAGCAGCTGCGTCTGCTGTCACCAAAGCTCTGCTTTCAGGGCAAAAGCTTGTGTTTCAGTGAGATGCACACACAGCTTGCGGTCACATCTGCAGACTGTTAGAGAATGCATATGTTGGACTCGACTCTGCCTGTCCCCTACCCTCACACTGTAGTCAGTGCAGTGATACACAGGACAGTCTGTTGTGCCCAGAGGAGGAAGCAGGGACTGTATCCACTCGAGGGAGGACACACTGCCTCCATCACCAACCACGTTACTGTTGTGTTCCTCCCTACAAATAGGCATGCAGGTATGAGTCAGGATGAATCAGCTGCTGGCAGCAGGGGACAGCTTGCTCTGATTATGACCATGCTGGCATCTGGCTGAAGGGCAGGCAGGCTGAGGAGCAGGTTTCACTGGAGGCACTGCTCCCACGTCACAGCTTTCTGCCACACTTGGGCAACACTGCAGGGATAAGCAAAACCCATGCACACCGCTTACTGCATGTTTGATCCATACAAGGGGTGTCAGAGTTCCAAAAATTCATGTTAGAACCTGTAAGCTACCCCTTCCCTTTTTAGCAAGGCACCAAACCACCTCGAGCCTGTGGCTGCCTTTAATCTGCAAGCAAATTTGCAAACATTTGCCTTCTGAAGTAATAATTAAAATGACAGCAAAGATATAGACAGAGGGAGAAAGAAGCCTGGGGTCTCAAGATCCAGAGAGCTCTCACAACAGATGTGTTTTGACAATGAATGCTAACGTGCACATCTGTAAAAGCAAAAATAAAAGACTCCCATCATAAAAATCCCTGCAGAACCCTGGTCTTATTTGAATGTGCAAAGGATGAAAGAAAGTCCACAAAAATGTCAATCAAATTGATTCTGTTCTAGTGGGCTCTCTGCTTTGAAAAAAACATTCCACAGGTGCCCTTGTCACTTCAGTGTGGTTTTTAGCATCAAGATCCAGTAATTCCTCTGTGCAACGAGATGACCTGAGGCACAGGCTGAAAACCATGTGGAGATGTCAGACTGATGCTGACGCCCCTCTCAACGCCATGGCAAGCCTGACAGCTCCCACCCGCTGCCTGCATGGAGACAGCCCCCAACAGAAAGGCAATGCGCCCAAGAAGATTCATACATCAAGGTATAAATCTTGCATTTGCTCTGGGCATATTCTCTTTTATACGCTACAGAGCTGTAAATATACACTGGTAGCAAGAATGAATCATTGAAATGGGGTGTAAATTGGAATATGGGAGCAAGACTCTTCCCTGTGGCCAAGGATGGTGAGCACGTGTCTCAAATACCTTCTGCTGCAGTGCTGCTGCATCCCAGTCCTGTGTCACCTGCCACCTCATCATGGCCTGAAATACTTATGGCTCACACACAGGTACAGCAAATGTCGTGTATTTGTACCATGGCTCAGAGGGGATTTATAGTCAGTACTTTTAGGGGATTATCTTTCATTTTAAATATCATTTGTTACAGTTTTGAAGCCACACACATAGTGAAGGAGCCAATGTAGCTACGTTATTTCATGTTAGAATCTGAAAAATATTACTAGAAAAACTTATGTATTCGAGTGTCTGTTTCTTAGGAAATGCATGTATTTAAAGCAGCATAGCTAAATAAAGTCACAATGATAGAAAAAAGACGTCTCTATACCAGGTACTGTTCTCCTGCCCAGTGGATGAGGTGACTCATGGCTTCGCCTGGCTTTATTTTAAGGCAGCAGAATATCCAGCCTCTGCCTGAGCTGGGGAATGGCTTGCCATGATGCAGATCATTTGTACCTGTCAGCTCCAGCCACCTTCCTGTTTACTCTCACTAATAAAACTCTGACGTCAGGAGCGAGTTGTTCTGGTGCTTGCATTTCAGCATAGGCACTCACTGGGACCTCCTTATTAGGGTTTTTGTCTGTTCTGTGTCTGCTGTGCCTTGTTAGCCTCCTCCCTTCAATAAAATCTGCCTTTAAAGCTGCTCATGATTCTATACAGTGAAAAACACCATGGCACTTGATGTTCTCTTTCAGCTTCTGCCACCCTTATTTCCCACACACATGCTCCTGCGAACCTGTTTTCCCATAAGCTAATCAGAAACAGCTTATTCTGCTCTACAAAATAGTATAGAAAAATACATGTTAAATGGATGGAGATCTTCAAGGATGAGCTGCAAGCCATTCCTATATATGTAAAAACCAAGCTCAGACAGCAAGCAGCTATGATCCTTTAACTAAACCCAAAAAGCAGCTGATGTGACGGAGCTGCCCAGCAATCATTTTGAGTTTGAGAAGCAGAAGGAGCTGCACTGGGCACCAAACCCCCTTCTCCTCGCACTGCTCCAGCACGCAGCAAATTGTGAATAAATAGGAATTCTTTTCAACACTGCTTTGCAACATGTTACAATAGCAAATCACTGAGGGTTCAGCCAAGAACTGTGGTATTTATCCTGCTTTGTCTGCACATGATTTATACCCATCAAAGACAAGAAGTGGGTTGCGCACAAATAATGATGAGCAAATCCAAGGGAGGTTTCAAGGAGAAATAAGCTGGGAGCTAAGCACTGAATCTGAATTCTGTGCAGAGCAGGCAAGGAGCCCTGGCAGAAATGGGGAGATGCCTTAGGATGATTTCCAGAAAGCTGAAAGGCAGCAGGTGCCTGGTCCCATAGGAGGGAGAAGAACCACATACCCTTGGCTGGGAACATCACGCATACAGGAAATGCCATGGGCTGAGGACATCTCAGGAATATTGGGGATGCAGCTTCACTAAAGAGATGATATTTGTTCATACTTTGCTCCCATGAGTGACATCCTCATGCTGGGAGGGGACATAAGGGCTCCAGGTTACCTGCCCAAATGCTTGTGCAATGAATCATCAAACGCCAGGGAATGGGAACACTATTCTCTAAAGGAAATTCAGAGTCCATATTTTCCCCTCTCACTGTTAATCCAACTTGAAAAAATCTGTATTCACAGTGAGTGAAAAGCATTATTTAAGATTTCCATCATTAATGGAAATTCTGTAGTGCTTGGCTACCCAGACTGCATATGGATTGACAAAACCACTAAAATCAACCCTGGTTTATGAGAGCCAGACACTGATCCAAATTACAAAGTCCAGAGGGGCTGCCAAATGAAAAACTACATGTGAAGTTAAGATTGTACCAGAGCTTTAATTTAGGGACCATCCAAAGCCTTGTTTAATGCTGTTCACTGCATGGGCAGCAAAGGCAACTCTGCACAGTGTTTTGAAGAGAAGTCATAGCATTGCCATGGCATGTACGTCAACCCATGGGCACTCTCCTGTGCCTATGCCTGACTCACTCCTGAGCTTCCAGGTACTTCAGTAATGCAGATTGCTGGCAACGACATCAAACTGTCCTCTGGATCTGTCTGAACCTTTACAAATAGCTGTTAAGAACCAAATCATCCCTAGAGAAGCTATTATCTACTCATCTCATCATCTGATGTTGACGTGAGATTCTGGCAGTCCACACTACACATCCGTTGCTTCCATTCAGAAGTGGCATGATGGAAAGTTGTGAGTATAATAAATTGTCACAAATCCCTTTTTTTCTCTCTCCCATCATGAGTACTCTGCCCTCCCGACCAAGCAGAGACATTAAATCAGCCCCACTGAAGAACTCCTTGTGTTTCTGCTTGGAAAAACACAAAAGGATTTGCGCAGACAAGGCTTAAAGCCCTGTAATCCAGAATTTCCAGTCTGAGCTCCCCATCATGCTATTTGCATGATGGTTTCATCCTGCCTGGGCAGCTCAGGACTGAGCTGGTGCAAGCACCTGGTCCTCCTTGGTTTCTGTGTGTCCCCACTACTGCATTGCCCCATCAAAATTCCAGGGTTTATTTATTACCCTGATATTCAAAAGAAGCAGAAGTATTCAAGCAGGCTGTGAATATGTGTATTTTTGCCTTGCATTATTGCTCCGCTGAGCAATCTTCTTGTTAACATCTTAGACTAAGAACATCAAAATATAGAATTTTAAACATACACATACCTATGAGAAGTGTGGATTGGGTCACTTCAACAGAAGTCATTGCCCTCAGTATTAAATAGAAATCTAGTCACAGTCAGCCTACTTATTGTTAATACAAGATTTTAGAGTTTCACCTTACCTTAAGCTGAAAATAAGTCTTGCTGTAAATTCAAGGCTTGTTTTTACTGCTTAAAATTATTTGGTGGCACAACCATTTCAAGACAGGAAACCAAGCAAAACCTGTGTGTTCATTAGTGATCATTTTGAAAGATTTTAATTCGTCATTTACGTCAGTTGAGTTGCGCAGATACCTTTTTGCTAAGAATCATAAAAATGGATGTTCTCAACACAGTGACTCTTAAGAAAATGGTAAAAAACCAATGTGCTTTACATGTCAAGATCAACACACAAAACAAAAGGAAATATTTGACATGGAAGCAAACAAGAATAAAGAAAAATTCCCCTCTTATTATTTTGCAATGAGTAATCCATGGATTTATTGGTGAGCTCAAAAGCATCTAGCACCTCCCTTTGGGAGCAAACATATCCGAGCTGCAGGGATTGGTATGTTGGCGAGCCCAGGGTGGGTAGGGACCAAGGGAAACCTCTTGGACCTGTCTGGAGGCAGGCTCAGCCCTTGAGTCCTCCATCCCCACATCAGGTATTTCCCACAGCCTGGGCTTGCATAGCAAGCCAAAGCTCTCCTGGTTCCAGGGTGTAATTGCACAGGAAGTACCCATGAGGACTCTGCTCTCCACGTGTCCATTTGTTCCCAGCCAGGTGCCTGAATTCAACACTCACAAGATGATTATGCCATGACTCCTCTCACAGCAGCTTATTGTGCATCTTTCTCATGCAAAGCTGCTCAGGCTCTGCTGGCACAATTTTACTGAATGAATGGGAAGAGGTTCATTGTTACTAAAAGACAGGGGGTAAAAAGCTGAAAAGGCACTGAATACAAAGAAAATCACCAAAAAATGCAATTGCTTTGGTGTCACCTGGAAGAGGCAGTGGGTTGCTATCAATCTACCTGCTTCACTATGATCACCACTAACTCTGTGTGCCATCCATGAAGACCCACTAGAAGGCAGTGTTGAAGAAAGCTTCATAGAAACTTCTGGTTCAGGAAACTGCACAAACCAAAGGAGTGGATTTTCTAAGATAAAGAGCCACGTAAAAACATTACCTGCTCCATCCTAAGTTATTTCTAGTAGATTTTGACTGAATTGACTGCAGGAAGAGGCATGGAATCAAACTTTATCCCTGCAAGGGAAATCCAATAGCAATATTTGAACTCTGGAAAACACAACTTATTTCATGCCTGTTAGAAAAATGCCATTAAAAGAAATCTAAAATTGAGATGCAGCCTGCTCTGTGCTGCCCTTGCAGACCAGGCTGCTGGGACACCAAAGACATCCAGTTGAACTCAGCACTAAATGACACTGAAATAAGCCCAATTTGCCCACAAAACCCAAGGACGGAGTTTCCAACCTGCTGCTAGAAAGACGAGAACTGGATCCCCCAGATTTCTTGGCAGTGATGCCTACTCCTGCAGAAAGGTTTATGAGCCAGATCTCCACGTTCTTCAGAGACAGGCAGCTCTGATGAGCTCTATGAATAGAGTTGCTGATTCACTGGAAAACACAGGAAAAACTGGGAAAAACAAATCAAGACAATTTACACTGCTGGCACATTTTCATATCGGTGAATGAAATGAAAAATGCGTTTTGAAGCGATGCAATAACTTTGTAGCCCACACAGATGAATGAATTTCTGATTTGATGTTAAGTATGCTTGAATAAAAATACCAAATGTGGTTTGGTACCAAAAGCCTTTTTGAACAAAAAAATGGCTTTTTGGAAAATTTCTGGAAGTGGAAATATTGGCTGGTGGTTTTCAATGGGAAAATGAAAATATAATTCAATGAATCTCTCATCTCGTATTAAAACATATAAATATTTTGAATTAAGAGTTTATCTTGCTTTTGTGTGCTATTTGAGAGCAACTGGACTGCAACAAAAGGGAATTACAGTCCTAAACACTCATGTAACTTTCCCCTCCATTTCTTCCAATAAACATGCATTTCCAGAGGTTGGGCCAAACAGACCCTGCAAATTGAACAGAATTCAGGGAACTCAGTTCCCATTCAAGAGGCTTTTAAAAAGATGCATTTACAAGAAATTCTGTTTGGGGGTTATTTGTTGTGGCATGAAAAATCATCAGTGCTGAAAGGATAAAACCTCAATGTTTGAACCAGAATGCACAAGTCCCGCCAGGGTCTCCGGGCAGGAACAACAGACTGTCGGGCTGTTAAAACCTACCTCACCTTAAAGAAAGAGCTCTATAGGGTGATTAAATTGTTCTGGAATTATTTTCTTGTCTAAATGTCAGGAAAAGATTTTCTATTCTTAAAATAAAGGATTATTTTCAGTGACATTTCTTCAACTGAAAGACTTCGTGTTTGAAAAGCAGTGTGTGCTGCCAGCACAGTTATAAAGGCTCTGTACCTCTAAGCTCACTCCTAACACATTTTACTGAAAAGCTCTTCTTTTCATGAACCTCATTCTGAGCATGTCATTACAGAAAGGAGCCAAGGGGTTTGGGTAGCCTGATTTTAGCTTGACATGTTTGGCTTTCTCTTTATTTTCCCATCAAATATGAACTTTCTAAATTTATGATGTTCATTTGGGATATAATTAAAACATCCCTCTCATGGGTACTCTTTGAATGGTTAAAGCAGGTCCTCCACTTTGGCTTCATCATCTCCAGGAATATGCATACAGCAAATGTGCTCCAAATGAAGTGCTAACCTTTACGCAGAAGAGAAAGGAAACTTCCCCATCCTGTTGAATGTTCATGCTCCATTACAGTATTATTAATTACTTTGCTATTGAGTAATCACTCCATAAAAGGCAAATATTGAATGAAAGGCATAAGAAAAAACACACAACAAACCCCGATTATTAAACTCAGAAAGTCTTGTAAACTGCTGAAGTGGAAAGAGCTACAAAGTTTCTCATCTTTTTCTCCTTCCTCTTTAACTTCTCACTGGTCCTGGTAACTCAAGTCAGGGCTATTTCCCTGTAAATTCTAAAAGCAAGGAAGAGCATGCGGCCGGCAGAGAAAGCTGCAGCCCCACCAGCAAAGGAGCCAGTGCCATCATTCCAGTACGGAGCTCTGGAGGACATTGTGCTCCATGAAAACCCCTGGGAATCTGCCTGGCCTGAAAGCACAAATAACAGCACGTATCCTATGCTTTACGGATAATCATTTACTGAGTGGCTCAACTGGTTCTGCAGGGCTGCTGGGCTGGATGCTGCCCGGTGGCCCCAGCCAGGGCTCTCCCGAGGCCGGCGCTTGCTCTGCAGAGAGGGTTTTGCATAGAGTGTGGTCAAACACATTATGCTGCGTTCAGATTTGCCACCTCCCCTACCTCCCTGAGGGGTTTTTTCCCCTTCCCTGTGTGTCCCGTGAGTCTGTAAGTAGCTGTCAGGGCTTCCCAGGAGGCTGCTTTGGAATCTGAATATTAAATGTGGGGTTTAATATACAGTGCAGAGGGTGCTTCCCTATCTTTTGCCACATAGATGGGGCAGGGCAAGCAGTCCCTGCACCATGCTGGAGAGGCTGGCTGGGAGCTGGAGTCACCATAGCACCTCAGGCAAATGTGAACAATGCTCATCCTTTTGCTTGCTGCCTTTATTTGATTTCCATTTTGGAAAACTTTCTTTGGGATTGGCCACTTCTCTTTCAAGGTTTGTTGACAAAATCATTATTCCCACCTTCATGACATAGTACAGCATTTGGGATGCAGAGCCCACATTTGCATCCTGTGTATGCTTTCATTTTCAGACCATCTTTTATTACATGATTCATCCAGTTTTTCGCCATGAACACAACCTCTGGCCTCCTCCAGTGCCATCCTGGATTTCCACTGTAGTTAATTTGCAATAAACAAAACCCCATCTCTTCTCTCAGATAAAGAGTTGTGTTTCTTTTTTTAAATGAAAATTAAATAAAGAAGCAACTTCCATTCAGCAAGTTTTGAATGAAGAACTAATATTCATTTAAACCTCACAAACAAAAAAAAGGACAAAGGAAGCAGCAGGAGCAGGGATCATCCAGCCCGGCCCCTAGGGCACCACTGCTTCACAAGGATGAACATTCCCGATGCTGGGAGTCTTCCAGATCAAGAGAAAATATCCATAAAGGGAAAAAGAGGCGCATTCATCAGCCTGTAAATGAAGTTTTGAAAGATGCATAACAATTTAGCCTAATAGACACAACAAGAAGTCATTCAGTTTCCACACTTCATTAACTTTGGGCTACCTGCTGCAAAGTAACTCACCCATCCACACAGGAGGTTATTAAGAAATGGTTTTATTAAGGCCCAGCTAGAAGAAGATAAACTTAAGGGTGGCTGAGACAGCTGTGACCTGACCCCAGAAACTGTCACACTGCTCTGTGGGGAGCCATGAGGGCCCCTCACATGTAACAACAAATGTGCCAAAAACTTCAACAGGCTTCCCCCCCCCTTTAAATATTCATTAAAAGCAGCATTAAAATGTTTAAGTTATGTTTCATAGCATTAAAAATGGTTTTCTTTGTTGGGCGCGGCAGTGCTCTGGGTGCCTGCAGTCCAAGTGCAGGGCCCGCACTATTAACCAAAGCGTGCGTGGCCCCTGTGCCATAGTCCAAAGGTGTTCCTGCTCCCTGTGCTATTGTGCAAGGTGTGTGTGGTCCCTGTGCCGCCGCCCAAGATGCGCCTCGTCCCCCTGCTGCCACGCAACGTGTGCACAGCCCTCGCACCACCATACCAGGTTTGCGTGGTCCCCATGGCGCCGCACAAGGCGTGCACGGCTCCTGCGCCACTGTGCGATAAGCACAAGACAGCAGCAGCCCCTCATGACACCGCGCACAGAGGCAGGGGAAGATGAGCGAGAGCGGTGGTGAAGCCATCCCCCTGCAGCACGCGCTCACCGCACGGTCCCGCTGAGGCAGGGCAGGCAGGCGCAGCAGGCGCAGATGCTGAGCACAGTCGTCAGCAGGGCCGAGAGCCGCGATGGCCGCTGGTACTTGAAGGCTTTCTTCACCTCACTGCTGTTCTGGGCGACGTAGTCGAGGGTGCGCAGGACGTGGTGCTCCACGCTGTCGGCGGCCCCGTGCTGCTCGGCCAGCAGCCCCTCCAGCCGCAGGAAGAGCCCGTGCAGCTCCGCCATCTGCGCTTCCAGGTCAAGGAGCTGCCTCTGGCGCGCCTGGGCCACGGCGAGGTGCTGCTTGGCATTGACTGCCTCCAGGTCCCGGCCCACGATGCGGGGCACGTCGGGACTCTTGGCCAGCTGGTCCAAGTCCACGGTGCCCAGGTCAATGCCCGCCAGCTCCGCCTGCCTCTCGAGCTGCTCCTTCACCCTCTGCCGGTAGCGGCTCTCCCGGGCGTAGTGGCGGGCGAGGACGGCGCGGTACCGCCGCAGCAGCAGCCACTGCTGGGTCTGGCGGACGCGCGGCCCCGCTTGCCCCGTGCCATCCTCTGGTGCTGCCGGCAGAGCGCCCAGCTGGGGCTGCAGGGCCAAGGCCTCGCGGGTGAAGGCGGCTCTGGCAGTGCCGAGCCCCCTCTTCCCGCGGGCGATGCTCTCCCCGGAGGTGCAGCACAGCACCGTCTGCTGCGCCCTGTTGATGCTCTCAGAGAGCTGCTCCAGCCGGTCCAGTGCCTGCCAGAGCTCAGCTGCCTCCCGCAGAGCCCGGCTAACGGGGCTGGCGTCGTCCCCAGCGAACACCGGGTTGTCGAAGCACAGAGCATCCTCATGCGGGTCGCCCTCTGCCGCGGCTCGCTGCTGCAGCTCCGCCAGCCGGTCCCGCATGCTCCCCACCGGCCACCGGCACCATCAGTGGGGAAATGGCACATCGGCGCCGGGAGGGGAGGTGTGAGGCCGGAGCTCCCTGCGTCAGCCGGAGCTTTAGAACCGTCCCTCCTGGCACCAGAACAAATATTGATGGAGGAGGGCAGGAAGCCCTGCGTCAGCCCGGCCGGACGCACCGCACCGCACGGGCGGCAGCGAAGGGAAAGGGGCTTTGCCGGGAGGCAGAGCGGGAGGAAGGCGGCCTGGGGCGGGAGGGCTGCCAGCACCGTCAGCACCTGCGTCACCTCATGTCACGGGACAGGTTCTCCCGGCCCGGTGTCTGATCCTCCCTGGGCTAAGACAAAGGGCTTTTATCCACCAACAAACCAACCCCAAAGTCTGGGCTCCTGGGGCAGAGGAGGGGGTCCCCCAGGCTCCGCTCCTGCAGACGGGCCCTGTGGTGGCGGCATCTCTGCCTGCACCCCAAACGAGCTTTCAAACAGCTTCGGGGGAGGAAAAGGCACGACTCAAACACACACTGCAGCACCTGAACACCTGATAATGCTTCTCAAGAAGCATTATCCTCGTGAGGATAGGACAGCTGAAGGGAAATCACGCTATCTCAGTGCCTGCTTTAAATGAGAAGCTGGGATGGAGGCACAGCTCGGCTTACCCCTCTCCCGAGGGGCAGCAAGGTTCGGAGAGCTAGACAGTGCCCTGCAACCACCACCACTGCAGTGCCCAGAACATGGGAAGAAGCGGATGGAGGGGTGGAAAAGAGTGCTTGAGAGTTTTCCGGGCTGGAAATGAGCACTGGGATAGCAGAGCTGTCCTGCACATCAGGGCACGGTAGTGGTTTGTCCACACACTGCTGAAACATATAAAAATCACAATTTCATTCTAAATCATCTGCAAAAGTTACCATTAAAAAGAATACATCTATAAAATGCATTTCCAAAGTGATTTGGAAGAATAATTGTTCTCTAGCAAATAGATATATATTTTATAACATGTATTAGCATATATGACCCAAACTTGCTATGATATAAAGTGCACGATAGAACACCAATGATAATATCAACAGGAGTGACAGTAAAGCCTGGTTTAAAGCAAGTAAAGCAACTCTGAAGGGAGAGTAATTTCTCTCTAATGCCATTTATGAATGTGCTTAGTGCAGATATTCAGCATCAGTGCAATGTAAGTTTGATTTTGTTCTCTGTAACCAAGAAAGCAAAGAATATAAAACAAACCTTTTGTTCCTGGGGGCTGGAGTTTGAGCGCTGTGTGAAAAAGATATTCAGTCTGGAAGGGATTGCCATTCAGCCCATTTGAATCAGTGCAGTAAAATGTCAAGTAAGTCAGGAGGTTAACACGGAGAAAAGGCAAACTAGAGTGTGTGAGAGTCGGACACGGCAGGATAAGCTTGAGGGCAGCCAAAAATGTGACTTTGAAGGCTTTAAAGCACGGGCAGGCTGGTCTTCTTTGTGTATCTTTAACAGCCATTTTTGAGATGAAACCACTTGTGCCTGGTGGTGGCTTTAAGTCCTGTGTGCAGTGGGGGGACAGACAGCCCCGAAGCCCTCCCTGCTCATGCTGGGACAGCCCTGTCACTCGTGAGGCAGGCGGAGCCCAGGATTCCTGGCAGCTCCCAGCCTGTGCTGGCCATGCCGAGGCAGCTTTACAGCAAACCTGCCACCATCCATCCCTGCTGGAAAAGCCCTGTTTGAATAACATTATCACTGCTATTTAAGAAGAGCAGTGATGAAAAAGGAACAGCTCTTTCTTTGGCATTAAGTACTCCTTAAAAATAGGTTCAAGCTCCTCCTGGAAACAGATCTCAACACCTGAACAGTGTCCTGCAGTGTCAGGAGGGACAGAAACCTTCTCCTCCTCCTCCTCCTCCTCACCTGCTCTAGTGCTGCTCTGCACAAGTCCTATCACCCTGCACTGCATTTTTCACATAGTTTCTCAAGAAGGCACCAGATGTTCCTCTCCTATTGCCCAGGAAAATGGTATTTTGGATCCAGATCTGATGATGATTTGGGTAACCCACCCCCAGTGAGACCTCATGCTTGCCTTCGGCTAAGGAGAGGGGGGTTCTGTCCTGTCCTCCTCCAGATCTGCAGTTTACATAAGTTTCTGTATCCACTTTATAAAAGTTTCCTTTCTAATAAGTATAAAATTATCCAGTTGAATCAAAAAGCATTTTTCTTTTGATGTCAAACCCTCAATTTTAAGTATTTTTCAGTCTTTTTCATGTCAGTAATGCAAAACCAAAGTAAGAGTTTCTCTCTTTTTTTATTAAGACAATCCCCACAGCTGGAAAATGAAACATCCTAGATTACATCAGTGACTTCAAAAAAACTCTAGAAAAAAATCTTTACAAATTTACATTTGTACAATACAAAAACTAACAGCTCATTGCATATAAATATTACATTTGGTCTGCCAACAAGTGGCATCAAAATCCCTGAAGTATTCATTTAAAGGGACCTGAGATAGCGGATGTGAAGATATGGGCATAAATATCACCTGGAAAAAAAAAAAAAATCAATATAGAAAGTAGACATAATTCTAATAGATTTTTGCAAGTTTTGGAGTAATATAAATCATCCAGAACATGACCTGGAGAGCTTAAACCACAGGAATTTCATCACGCCAACATCAATGGGTGTTTGGAAATGAAGTCTGCTATAATGACTCATGGAGGAATGAACAGCCTGTGTTAGTATTTCTACAGAATAGTCATCAGATGTTGATTTCTGAAAATAGCTGAGCAGCCACCACTCTCAGAGAAGGCATTTTTGGGACGAGAAATGGAGGATTTGGAGTTTATTTGCCAAGGAGCTGGACAGCTGTGATGCAGGCGGGAACCCCAACCCTCCTGCCAATACTCAGGCAGGACCCTGGCTCCGAAGCCACCAGAGCAGCTCCTTTTGCCATCCCGCCTGCTTCCAACAGAGCCAGAAATCAGGAGAACTGCAGTGTTTGCCAATTAAATAACCCAACACTGGGAAACTGCTCTTAGTTGTCCACTGGTTTAAATATTTCCCAAGTATTTACACATTTGTCAGTTCCCAAATGTGACTGCAGTTATCTGCCAGGAAGTACTAACTCGCAAGTGCAGCACTAAGCTGCTCGGTTTTCCTTGAAATTCTCACAAACTCTTATCAGGTACCCACATCCATGCACATAAATGTATTTAAGCACCATTTTCATAATACTAGAGTTAAGGCTGAGACAGCAATTCCACTGGGAATCTAAGTTTTCAGGGATTCATAGCACAGTTGTGTACGATTGCTGTGGGCTGAACATGACATTAAAAACGTACAAGCTTCCAACAGGTCTTTGCATTTCTAATACTAAAAAAGACAACTTTTAGACTAAATTTTGCAGGCTGTTACTTACTGTACAGAAAGAAGATTTCTTTTTTTCAATGTGTAAACCTCTGATATACTAATATTTGAAAATTATCTATCGCACATGCGCAGTAATTTTCTATAATACATACTTGTAAGAACACAATGACAGCTCCCTACAATACTACGTATAGATTTATCCATGGATTGTTAACTGCTCCTTCGGTCTATCAGGTAAATAATCTGCATTTTATAAAACTTTGCATGATGGTTGAAGAAAAAAATAAAATCAAGTCAGGAAATGTAAACACACAAATAGAGTTCTAAAACACTGAATCCAGGATGCAGCCCAACAACTGCAGGACACACCATGCCAGGGCTGGCAAGACATCCTCAAACCTCCAGCTATTCAGTCTTCCCTGTCATTCACTGCTCAATTTAAAGAGGAAATATTCATCAAATTCTTATCAAAAACTAGCCATTTAAACTTATTTTCTCATGTTACTACTATGTGATTTTGAACAGTTGTCACGAACATTATGGAGACACCTAGAAGTGGCATTTTCAAGTGCTTGTTGAGGTTCACCTTGGTTTTTGCAGTCAAGAGAGCCTCCAAACATTGTCAAAAGCAACACACGGTCCTTTGCCTTTCCACATTTCTTAAGTTATTTGGAAACTCTCTTTACTTTGCACCCACAGTCAGTTCTTGTCAGTGCTCTGCGTGCTGCACAGTCCTTCCACCTTAGTGCAGGAGAAGCAGCCAATGTGCATGCTGAAGGAAACATTTAGGGGAAATTAAAGTACGCAACAGGATGCAACATTTTAAGCAGCCAAAAATCCTCCACAAATTATTTCTTCGTGATGATATTTAGCTTGGTTATGTGCAGGGTGGGACTGACTGGGGTAACCGTGTGGCCTCTGCTTAGTTTATGGGGAAAGAAGTGATAGAAAGACAGAGGAGTGATAAAACTACCTAGACCCATTGAAGTTCAAGCACCAACATAAAAGTTTCACGGGTTATTTAAAATAGAAATTCCTCATGAGACTAGAAGCACATGAATTCTACAAGGGTTATGTTAATAGCTACTCACATAGCAAGGGGAGAAAAGAGTAGTTCAGGAGACCCAGAGCATGCGTGGTAAGGGATACCAGATGGAACTCAGTGCTGTTACACACAGCCATGTGTAAGGAAGCACAAACGGAGTTAGTAGTTCCACTGCCATGCTCCCTGCAACTGCCCATGTCTGAGCAAGCCATGTGCTGCCTGCTCTGATCCAGCAGTGCTTCCACACACGGTACAGACAGCCCCAGAGCAGCCAAGAAGCCAGCCCTCAAACTTCCCATCTTCATTAAATCCACCCCCAGCAATTTGGGAGTGGTGCCAGTAAGTAAAGTAAGGTAGATCTAAAATACATGGAAAGTCTTGGGGAAACAAGATAGAATTAAATCCTACAGTCTAGCCAAAACAAAAATTCATTAAGACATCCTAAGCTCCTGAAAGAGCATCACCAATAGCCTAGAGGAGCAACAAAGGGAAGTGAAAGAAGAGAGGTGGAGCATGGCAAAGAGGAAAAACAAAAGGCGATAAAGAGAGTAAAAAGCAGGCAAAGTTTGGGCTGAACTGAGACACACATAACTACTGCAAAATACACTTCGTCATTCATGCCCTGATCCAGGAAGAAATGGGAGCACTCAGAGCCAGAGTATTTGTAGCTAGGAGCAATCTGCAGACAAAAGTGCATACAACAAGATGTTCAGCCCCATCTCCAGAGGATGGAGCACATGGGCTCACAGTCTGCTGCTAGTAAAGTCCTGTTTTCCAAGGTGTCTCCGAATGGATCAAGTGCCCCAGCAATTCGGGAGAGGGATCATGCAAGACGGCACAGCTAGAGAAAGCTCTGAAGCACCAATGTGCAAGCACTGACCCTGCAGCAGCAGAGAACCCCCGGCCTGCCCGCACGCCTTGTCTGCCACTGGGACTCTGATAATCAGACCTTCAAACCCTATTATTTGGCAGTCTTGGGTTTTTTTGCTAAAAGTGCGAGGAGAGAGACTATGGTCCTGACTCTGCAAGACACCGGACTAGGAGCTTGATTTAAACCACTGTACTGTTCCTGCTGCACCACTTGGGCTGACACTTAGTTTTCTGCAACTACAAGTGGCTCCTGACAGGATTTGGGGTTTGAGAAAAAGTGTCCAAGTTACCATGAAGCTATAATTTCACGAAACGAGGCTATGAGAAATCAATAGCGCAACTCAGAGAAAGAACCTAGATACAAAACCAAGTAAAATAACATCTCTAAACCCAAGTTATTTCTCTCATGCTTATAAAAGGTTGTCATGCACAAAAAAATGCAGGTTTTTTTTTTACAATAAGCGATAGTTCTGTTGTTCTAGCACACCCTGCTGTCTAGCTCTTAATCATGTAACAAATTTGATTAATACTTACGCCACAGCAAAGTGATGCTTCACTGTTTTCTTCACAGTACTTCATTACATAGAAAAGATACATTTAAGATCATATTTAATATTATTCTAATTGCTGCTAAAATACACAAACTTATAAAATGATTTCTCTGGAATCCATGTGTTTTCTCTCTCCCCGACCCCTACACAAAATAAATAAGTAAGTGGATCTTCGGCCAGACAGAAATATATGAAAAGCATTTCTTTTGCATTTCAAGATTTTCAGGCTTTAGAACAGAAACCATAGTGTCTACATGAGCTCAACGGGACTGATCTAAAAGGGGTGTGAATCCGACTATGAACTGATGCATACATGCTATTCCTGGTTACCATATGTAGAAGGACCAATCAGTCAAACAAATAATACATTTCTTATAAATATATATGTGTGTATATATATACATATATATGAGAGAGATGATAGGACAGGTGTTTATATTTTAAAGCCCAATACAGAACTAGCAGAGTCTCTGCACTTCCTCACCCTCCCCGTCAAAACACAACTAAATTAAGTCCAGAAACAGATCACAGCCAATTCAAAACATTTGTTACAAAATTAAAAGTGTGATTTTTTTGTACTGTACCATAAACTCATACTAATGCTCTGAGTGATTTAGGATATACTCTCCTCCTTCACAAAACTAAACCTCTGCATTTCTTCAAGTCATTTTGCATCTAACTAGAATTTTTGGAAAGCGAGACAAAATAGCTAGTGCTTAATATAGAAAGTAAAAAATTAAACTCCTTCTGCATCTGAGAATATACATGGGTCACTCTTTGCTGCCTGAGGTTTTCCAGAATTACTGACCAAGCTGTGCACGGAAAAACTTAAGGATACCAGATGAAAGTTTAAAAAAAAACCAAAAACCTTGAAAAACTCCACCAAAACTTTCTCATCTCTTTTTGGGTTTGTTCTGTTTATGTAATCTCTCTTAACCAAGTGAGAATTGTCTGACTCATTTAGACAACGGGAGAAAACTGAAGTCCCATATATATTCCAGCCTACAAAGCAAGAGGCCACTCATCCTCAGCTCAGCCCATGCCAAGCACCTTTCTGTTCAACAAACAGCAAGACTACCAACATCGTCACATACTGTACTATCACTACCAAAACAATTTCTGTTTTCAAGTTAGCATTTTAACAAGAGTACAGTGCAACACAAATCTCTTCTGGCAACTTTAGACACAAGAGTCCACCTGGAGGAAGTGACCAGGAGCTTCTCCATACTGCCACCAGAGCACCCCTCATCACCTTCGAGGGGCAAATTAAACCACACACAGATCTGAACCAAGCAAGTGGTGGCAGAAACATGTGGGAGGCAGTCAGCCTATCTACACAAACAAATCACCATCTGCTGATAACATCACGCTTCTGAAAACTCGGATAACGACTTCGATCTGTTTTCATTGTGTCAATATAATGAAGATACAGTTACTCCACAACTTTGCAAGCCATTCTAGCCCTCTATGCTCCCTCTTGCCTCTTCTTCAACACACACTGAACAATAGCATCTATTTTCTTTTAAGTTTCCAGTAGTTGTAAATAGAGGTAGCTGAGCTACTATTAAAAATCACGTTATGCTTTGAAGAGGAGGAACCTTTCAAACGTTGAAGTTGCCCCTTAGCTGCACAATCTCTATTAATACTATAAAAATATGAGAGGACAAAAAGAAAATAGATGCAAGTAACTTTTGCATTTGGCACCTTTTGTCTAGATATTCATACTTCTCAAGTATTCTCTTTTTAATAAAGTTAATGCACACATAGGACACACCACATCAAAGGTTTGCTACATATTTACAAGGCACCAACCCTTTGTCATTTTTTACATGAATAAAGAACCAATAGAAAGCACATCAGGACCCCCGTAACTGTAGTATAGACATACTTCAGTTCAGCACAATTCATGAACATTTGGCCTGGGAAGATTAAAATAATCCAGATCCTTCTTACAATATAGAAACTGTAAACATTTTATAGCTGCCTTTAGGATTGGTGTATTGTGCAAAAGTCATAATTATTACTGTGTATAAGGATTTATGGCAGAAACCACATAAAAACTCTGTAAGAAGGTGCTATTTCTATAATACAAAAACAAAACAAGGGAGAGAAGTTGCAATTGTGATTCACAATGTCATGTTCTTATCGAGAAGCTGGAAGCCTCTTTAATGTGATGAACTTGTAGTGTGTGGGGAAGAATTTCTGTAATTTAAGGCCTAATGAATAAGGCTTGTTTTGACCAATGAAGTGTGGCGATCTGAAGTTTTAAAACAAACACAAACTGACATAATGGAAAAGCACCACTGAGAAAGGTGAGTGGAGTCCCCGCACAACTTGCTTGGTAGATTTTTCTGGTAAAATCCCTGCAGTAGAAGGCCATAGAAGTTCTTTTTAAAATTGTTCCAAAGTTTTTCATCTGTCAATAGTTCCATCCCATGAGATGGCTGACCCTGGCTTTTTCTGTCATTTTCCGCACCCTGCCTGACCTGGAAGTACCAAGGTTCAACGGATCCTCGGTGTGCACAAAATTGTCATTATCAGAGTCGTCGTTGTACAAGACAGTTCTCCTGCCCTCGTTCCTTGTTTTGATTCGAGGCGGTCTACTGAACCGCCCTCCAAACACATTTTCACCAAACTGTCCTCCAAACAGGTTTTCAAACTCATCATCTGTAATTCGGGCACGTTTTGCTCTGGTGGCTCCTCGTGAGGCTCCTCGGCCTCCTCGGCCTCTTCTTCCTCCCCTGCCACCACCTCTTCCTCTGCCACAGCCTCTTCCACCTCTACCACCTCTCCCCCCTCTGCTCCATCTCCCCCACCTCCCCCATCTACCTCTCCTCCCTGTCCCTCTGCCCTGCCAATTTCGTTTCCCACCGGTGATTTTTCTTTTGATTTTTCTTTTGGGTTTTTTGGATTGCACAACTTTGCTGTAGTCATGGTCTCCATCAATGTAGTCCTGGTCTGTTCTAGATGTTGATTCAGAGTCTGAATCAGAGCCACTTCTGCTTTCAGAACTTGAACTGGATCCCGACTCCCCACTTTCTGATGAAGATAAACCAGATTTTTCCTTTAATTCTCTCTTTTTCTTTTCCTCTTCCTCCACCTCCTCCAGGTGCTCATCTTCTTCTGATGCACTTACTAACTTCCTCTTGACTCCTGTCCGAAGTTCTCTGCCATCACCATTTGTAAGCGGTCCATCAGGAGAGTGATCTAAGCAAACACAAAATAACACTATTGGTTATCAGCATCACACCTGAGCCAAAGTGCATATAAAAAGTGGGATTTGCCTCGTTTGCCATCAAGGTGTGCTCTGGGGATGATCCAACTCCGACCTACTCACCACAGATGACCTTTATATGCTGTGAAGAAAACCAGGTGCTCTAAGGGGAAAACATATCATACAAGCAAACACAGTTCACCTTATCTGGAAGCAAGGACTGAAAACTCTCTTGACTAGGAGTTCAGAAAAGATCCGGTCAATAAAAGGAGCCCAATGACTAGGTTAGACACAAGTGTCTAACATTTAGCCACATGAATCCTCCCTAGGGTGCCAAGGCAGAAAAACCCTCTAAAATCCATTTCAAACATTAAAATAACACTGTGCAAGCAGTATTTATTCCCTCAAATGCATGTCCTTAAAAGGCTTAGTGCAGGGAACACTTCTGGTAAGTGAAATTTCAAGACAGTAAATAATCCAAGAAAGCTCACTTAATTTAAAAAGGTATAAAATAACTTGCTGGCTTGGGATCCATAATACTACATGTTTTCAGAGTTACAAATCTGACACTGAAGATTAAACATCATTTTAGATACAGGATACTAAAGGCTCACCTGCATCACACAACACCGCTACAGTACAGTAGCATGGACTTGACAAAGGCTTCAGGGTTTTTGCCAATGCTCATTCAATGCTACCTCACTGGAAAGTCTGATTAATACGTCCCAGAGACAATATACTACAGTTTACAAACAGCGTTCTCCTTCTAATCACAACCACTTAGTCTTCATTATTACAAAAATATTGAAATTCTTTAAAACTTTTTTTCATCTTTGGTTTCAATTTGATTAATAAAAGGCCAAGTTTTTAGGGTGGGGGTTGCTTCAGTCTGCTTCGCTTGTTGTAATTCCTGAAGGACTGTAATTCTCCAGAAGCTTAAGAGCAGTCAAGCTTTTCCATCTGGAGAAATTTTAAAGGACCTCCATGAAGGGCATGTGGCATCATGTGCATGCCACTCTTCAAACAAGAGTTCTGTGAGAAATAATTTAATTTCAATTCTTCGGTATTGTTTGGGAATATAGTATAACGCTAAACTCACGCAAGAATATCATAGGAATCAGAAAGAAGCAACAGCTTTTATTTCTAGTGAAATCAGTCATTCAAATAACAGAATACTTATTATTTCTCACCTTGTTTCACTGGTGTGGATTTACTCCTGATTGGTCTACTTTTCCCTGGATCAATGGTATTTCCACTTCGGTTCTGTGCATTTGAGCCTGAGGACGATGGCTGACCTTCCATATCTTCACCAATGGCTGATCCCAGAGGTTCTTCTGCTGTATCTGAAACTTTAGACAGGACACCACTAATGTGACAAAGTAATTTTTATCCCTGCTTACAGAGCTGTAATGCAGGGTCTCCTGGGGAGGCTCTGTATGACCTGAGTTAACAGCCCAAGTCTGGAGGTTAATCTTGCCAAGCTGCCTCTGCAGTCATGAAGAGACAGAGTCCCCTGGGGTGTAATCCAAAGTAAACTTAATGTATTTGTAATTGCTGCATGAAAGAAGCCTGTATACACGAAGTCCAGGCTCTCTGCACTAGGTTAATTCTTACCCAGGACAGACCCATGTTCCCAATTCTCCTATCAATAACTTACCAACAGCTGGAGGGCCAATTTCAGCTAACACAATCTACAGACAACATATTTCCATGACCATGCTACCTGCTCCTTCAACAGGTGGGTTTTAAATGTGTCTCATGACACATGAGCTTTGATCTGCACATACTACTTGCTGCAAGAGAAAAGATGCATTTTAGAAAACTTCTCCTCACCATGAGATGAAACTGAAGAGCTAGTCCTAGTCAAAGGCAGTGAGGTATTCGGGCTGGCTTTAGGTTGAATCTTCATTTGTTTCTGTTTCCCTTTCGGGCTGAAGACACAAAATATCACAAAGAGATAAAACTGTTAGTATCAAAAGACTCAAACACAAAACCAATTTTCCCTGCAAAATTCCTTGTTTTCTGAAGCAAATGTATAACAAGTGATCTCTTTTTCCCAGTACTTGAGCAGGTATAGTAACACCAAAAATAGTTACAATATCATTCTGTTTGCTACAGGCATAGGAGTTTGCAAGATCAAGATTTTTTTCTCACCTTTTCAAACAAATACTTTGTTTACTTAGATAATGCATTACACACAAGTCAGCCAAGTGATACATAACACTTTTTTTCAAGAGTTACTAAACAAAGGCAAAAAGAAACTTGGTCTTCCATTTCCTCCAGAGAGAATACGTCTAATCACGAAGTCTTCCACTTACTAGAATTATGCACAAACTATAGATTGAGAGTGGAGTTTGAGCTCATGATTTTATTATCTAACAGAGCAAATGCACCAGGAAAAGAAACCTACTGTTGCTGACTGCTTGTGCACAAAGGCAAGTCTACTGCTGGCATCTCTAATGACACTAAAAGCAAGTCCCACTAGCATTATGTTACCTAGATGCTCTGCTAGTTGAGGGTGAACTGCTACTGCTTCTTAGCCGTTTTCGGTACCGTGGCCTTTTCCTCTTCTGACATTGCATTGCTGACTTGTACTCCGAGATTATATTTTTCATATGATTTTCAAATAAGGCAGATAGTCGAAGTGTCATGCTGTAAATCTGGAGAGAGAAAGCATCATCATACTTATTAGATGTTGAATAACTAGAACATCAAGGGAAAAAAATAATCACAAAGATGCCCACACTTTGTAGCACGGAAGAAAAATTCATGGTGACATTCAGCTACAAGATTCTTCAAAGATAATTTCCTTTTATGGTACATGTGTATTCTCACAACAGAAGGGGTTTTCATAAAAAGATGTAATTACTTACAGTACAAAATACTTACAGGGTTAAAGGAAAATGGGTGTCTAGATTACTGAAACATTAAGCTCCAGAACACATGAAACAGTATCATAAGATAACTTGAAGTACCAAGAGATAAACAATCAAACTTCGCTGCCCATCACCTTTGTTTTTTGCTTTAATTTCCTAGTGATGCATCCTCACACCACCTTTACAGGGCTGCACACAGAAACCAACTAAAATGTCCTCAAACCTAGTTTCTGTAAGCCAGATGTCAAAATCCTTACACTGTTTTCCTGTCCTCTTTCTAGGCCTTCCCTCCACGTAGCCTCATCCACAAATTCACTCCTGGCTACTTCTCCATGTTTCAGACTGTATTTACTTCTGTTCAAGATTTTACCTTGGGTGTATGTAAGTCTTGACAAACTAATAGTTCAAACTCAGCATAAGCCAAACAAAGTTCTTGATTCCTTCCTCATACTCATACCCATCTGCTGCATCCAGTCCTCTGAAAATTGTGTAAACACCATCAAGGACGTGTTATCATCTTACACTCAGACATCCTCCCATTTCTTGCAGCCTGCCTGAACATAAAATCTCTTTGACACAGAGTTTTCTTTACATTCATGTAATGATTTTTTGACCAGACCCTTTTTTCAGTTCTGTCATGTAGAACCCTACCTTTCCTGCCTCCATTCAAGATGCTGTTGCAAAGATAGCAAAATGAGTTAGAAAACTTCAGGATGCTGGCTCACATTTGGCAGCAGAAGAACCTGCGGTGGCAGAAGGCCCAGCTGTGCGCTCTGGCTCTCCAGCAAGGATCACCTCACTTACAGACTTCACAGTATTTAAACAAATAGATATTGATGGGCCACTCTATTAAAGTAATTTGGGACTTGACTCACAAGCTGTTCAGTTATTAATACACAAGGAAGTTCCCAGGGAACATGCAGCAGTAAATAACTCACCAAGATTACTCTGATGTCAAGCACACATAAAACACCCTCAAATCACTTTTCTTTTGGCAATCCTCTACTGATTTCCCTTCTGTTAAAGCGAGCAAAAGTTATTGGTCTTTACCTGCAGAGCTTACTCACAGCATGCTTTTCAGCCCTTATTCAACACCAAGAGTTCAATTTACCTTCAGCAATGGCAACTTTGTGCTTTCTCTCACACTCGCTAACACTTGGCTGCAGTTCCCTTCTCCCACAACACCAGCCTACTTCAGGCTTACTCTCATTGTCCTGCTTACACAAAACACAGTAGTAGTTATTCCACTGATGAGCTAAGACTATTACTCCTCAAATGATGAGTAAGGTTGCTCAACCTCCTGCTTCCTCTCATCTAATACCCTTTACACTCATGCTGAACGCTCTTTGCAGCACACTCTGGTCCTTCTCCTGCATGACAGCACCTTGTATCACACCACGTTTGATGCCACATGAAAATTCTATGATAATATTAAGTTCTATGTATTATTCTTCTGTATTGTATTATTGCTTTAAGTAATAGTGTCTCTGTCTCGTCCAACATTTCTTAGTAGTTTGTAAGTGCTCCTGTTTCCACACAAGAAATATTATGCAACTTTCTGACCAGCCACCTCATCTATCCTAAATGATGTGTTTCAGAGAAGTGATTTTGTCACAACTTAAGCATCTTATTGAATATGCAGCTTTTCCTTACCATAATAAGGTCACTACAATTTAATGTCTGGAAACATAAAAGTAGACAGAATTTTGAGTAAATTTTGAAGACATCAACTGCTCTAATTCTATTTTGTATCAATGGTTTCCGAGAACCTTTAAGTTCAGATGAAAGTAAAATTCCAAAGCAATCTGCATGAGGACAAAGCAAATTTATAACCATAGCTCCCAGAATTGACATAAACTACTTATTTTTATTTCACAATGCAGTGCTTTGTTCTTCAGACACAGAACTTATTCCACACACTGTATCCATGTGGGGCCAGAGTTTTTGTAAAGAAGGCATTAATATTTATTACTTACTCGAGACTTTTTATTAGGAGTGTAAGCTTTAGAGTTGCAGAATATTAAACGAATATCTTTGTAGAATTCCAAGGGACTAATGTAATTTCCTGCTTCCAATGTTTCTTTCACAGTGCTGAAGTCCATAGGAGTGTCTACAATATCTCGATAATCCTGTAAGTATGCACAAGAAAATAATAAAGGCTATCAAGTCCTACAGCAATAAACCACCAAGTGTTCATCCACAACAGTGGCTCAAGTAATTATTTCTACTTGAGAGTTACTGAAGATAATTCTCTGAAAACATCAGTATGCAGAACATGGTGTGCTCCAGCTCATAAAGGGAGAGGTTAGAAACATGCCCAACATGCATGCTTTGCCAAAGGATGAGCAATAGGCTTTTTTAATTTTGCATATGGAAGGTGTACTTACAGGATAGGAGAAGAGATCAACTGGCTGTCTAAAAGGCTCAGAGTCCTCTCTCTCATAAATCAGGTTTAACAACTGCTTGCATTGTTCTTTCCAAGCATCAGGACTTGCTTTCATGGGCTGTCTTTTTATTCGTCGTCTTACCTGCAGGGAAACAGAGGTATTTCATAATTTTTCAGACTATTCACATTTTTTATTTTTCAGCTCCTATTAATTCAGCAGCTTTCTGACTCAAAGCAGATTTGCACAATTAAAACCAGAATTGCAGTGAGATGAAAGCATAGCTGATGGCACAACAATACGCAGTTTGCAAATTGCAGAAATAAGACTTTTCTGGTAACAGAACCACTCAAATCCATGACAGGTATGCAGCATTTCAGAACCAGCCTTGCTATTTTTATCAGCTTTCATCCAAATTTGACTGAAAATGAATCTGTTCTAGTGTCTTTCAAAGCAAATTAAAAAAAAAGATTCTTCAGCAATAAAGTAAATTTTCCTGCATGGTAACTTCCTTAGTCTGCCAACATGCACATGTACATGCAATTGAATTCACACAGTCAGTCCTACAGACTGTCAGCTGTGACAAATTTAGACCATTCCAGACCTAAATGAGTGTTTCAGTACCTGGTCTATCTCCCTTCATAAGCCAGACCCAGCAGAAACATTTACTCACTCGTCTTTTTCCAGAGGAAGTTCCTGGAGCATCTGAATCTTCATCTACTTCTGCCACCTAAAGGCAATGGTAATGATTACACACACGCATGTTGCGCACAGCCCCAGCCATGGAAAAAAAAAGTTAAGAACCGGATACCATCAACAAACACAATTTTAAACCAGTCAAATGCAACAAATGATTCAAGAAAACCAGAAACTGGTTTTAAACTAGAACATAACTTAAAAAAACCGAGAACTTGGGTGGATAAGCTGTTTCAGCACTTTTCCAAGTTTTCTTCCATAAAAATTATATATAAACCATGTGAGAAATATGAATGCTGAGCCCTTAAGACTCAGCAAAGTCCCAGTCTTGCAGAGCTGTATTTCTTCACCTAAATGTACGTGCTCTGAGCAGCTGCACTGAGTTTATTCAGGTTTCATGTAGGCACACTTTCATCAAGTGTAAGTAATATTCTTTTCAGAATCTGGATTTAGAAATGACAATAAAACCTTATTTGTACACAGCTTTCTACCTGTAATTAAAAATATGCAATTTTTAGAGGACAGGAAAGTTTCTACAAAAAATCTAAAAGCAATTTGTTTCTTATTTTAAAACACTTTATAAACTAAAGCATATTATAAACCAGGTCTTTGAAAAGTTGGAGATAAAGGAAAGGCATATATCAGCAATTTTGGACACTTCTGATCATTTCTTGGCATGGAACAGATGAGACTGACAACTGGCACAAGAAGGTTAAGTTGGGAAAGGAGTGTCTGCTATTTAAATCATGGAAATCCCTCATTTTCTTCAAAGTACTCTTTTAATAATCTGTGAAAATAGATGCCATTATATATCTTCAGTTTTATAAAAGCAATTAAATTATTACACTGCAATACAGATTCAGCAACCTGGTCTAGTGGGAGGTGTTCCTGTCCATGGCAGGGGGGTTGGAACTGGATGATCTTAAGGTCTTTTCCAACCCAAACCATTCTATGATTCTGTAATACAAATCCAAGACAATGACATCAGCCATAAGCATATTGGTCTTCAAGCAGCATCAGGTTTAACTTAAGTATTCCAAAACTGCAACAATGAAGTATGTCTTAGGGAAGGGAGGAGACAAGAAACCTGCTAATTAATTCTTACATTGGCTCGTGTACTAGAAAGCAACGCTGAAAAAGTAAAACAAAACCAAGTGACTGAGGTTATAATAGGTCACTACTTTGCAATAGGAACTACAGCACATTTCAAACTGTTTACAAACTGCATTTAAGGGGAGAAGGTAAGGAGAGAGAAAAAGTTAAAGCGAGTGGTACCTAACTTGGTTTCTACCTGTTATTTCACTCCACAGTATAAATGATGGGAAATGGCACAGAATTATGTAAGAAAACCAGCTCTGCTGCCCTGCTGACAATAGCAGAGCTGTTGTCCTTCTGGTTCGGCAGACTAAGTGAGCCCTCCAAGTTATACTGCCCCTACTTACTTAAACTTCTGCACACACCAAAACATCATGTGCTGAGAGATCAAAGATAGGCAGTTCCAGGACTCATTTTTACTTACATAAGGAGCTTGTTCCCCAGGTGAGCAAAGTGAACAGCTTAAATAGGCTGATCTCAAAAACTCAGTGCAACTACCCATAAATCAAAAACTCAACAACAATCTTTGCACAAATTTCTTACAAGTGCTGAATTTAAAAAGGCAAGAAGTTCTGATGCTCAGACTTAATGGTCTTACCTCCTCCTCTCCATCAGTACTGCTCAGATCTTCTGCTTTCACCTTGTTATATATTTCTAATATATCAGTACAACTCTGATCCCTGAAGGACAATAACAAAAGCCAAAATGAATAATCAAGTATCTCAGAAACTCAAGACATCAGACTAAAAACCAGACCTACCCGATGAAGTGAAGTAAGACATCTGTTACAATTTTGGCTGCTTTGACTATAGGACTGTCCGGCTCATTGAAGGTCCTGGCATTATGTTCTATGTATCGTACCTCCCACATCAGGGCAGAGATTCTCCTGAAAAAGACACAAACAAAAGAGATGGAAAGGTGCATACTGTTTTCATTCTGAATTCAGTGGGATTCCTCATTAAAAAAAGGAATCAGGTAATTAAGGTCCAGGAGAGACAGGTTGCTAGACACCAAGGTAAGTGGTTTCTGTTCACATAGTGCTGACTTTCCCGATGCGCCAGGCTGCACTAGCTTTGTGGAAAAAAATGCCCCTCTTCAAATCAGCAATGAATGGAATGAGAAGAGGAAACAAACCTACTGAAGAAGACTGCTGACTGCTCCCACTTAGCGGAAGCCTTAGAGGTAAAGTGGTCCAGAGGAGTTAAAAAAAAAAAAGACAGACCATTATCTATCCCCAACTTAACTGGAAAACCTGAGTTTTCCAGTTTACAGCACTATTTAGCCCACTGCTGGCAAATGAAATACAAGGCAAAGCACCTGCTCCAAAGGCAGTAGAGAGCGCAATGAAGTAAATATGCTCTGCCTGCAAAGCATGCAGGGAGTGGCTCAGTGTGTTACACAAAAAAGACACTCCAGATTCAGATAAACCAGCTTCTGTCTTAGCAATGTGGCCAAAAGAAATAATTATTCAGGAAGACTTACTTTGCCCAAGACCAAATAGAATCTGATGCTGCTGGCTTACCAAAGAAATATATTGCAGAAACGGCATTACATGGCATTCAGCTGAACATACTGTCCTCAATGGGGCTGTAGTAAAAGGAGATTACAAACAAATAAAAATCCAGCTAACCTATAAAACCTGTTTTCAAGTCTCCTCCTGATTGTGGTGAGGTCAGTTGGATAAGCAACAACAGTGCAATACATGGGATAGGCACTAAGGTCCACCGGAACAGCAAAGGGATTAGAAATGTCTGAAAGACAAAAGATCAAAACAATTTAGATGCCTCAGAAGAAACCAGAAGGAAGTTTTAAGATAACTAGATTCCTTATAATGGTTTCTTGGTTTTCTTTCAGCAAAAGCAATACAGATCTACAGCTGGCTATGTCATTACCCAAAGGGTAGGATTCTTCCTCTTGTACCATCCGTTAACTACTCTTGAAAAAGCATTTTTTGTTTAAGTATCACATCTGAAATTTGCATCCGTATTGCTAAAAACCAACCTGGCATATGCTCTTGCTACAAGAATATTACAACCAACATAAACTAAGAATATAGACGTGCATAAATACAGGAAAGAATTTAAATCATAGTGTGCTATTAAACAGCTACAAACCAGTTGCAAGGTATTTGTTGGTGAGGATTTGTTGGTTGTTTTTTTGAGGGGTTTAATTCAATGTTTTCCTCTTTTATATTTAGATAGGACCCACTAAAAACCTCCATGAACTTGAAATGAAGCAAGTCAAGCCCCAGAAAAAAAGGAGTATAACTGAAAAAGACACCATAGGAAATTTTAAAGGCTCTTTTCCAAGGACTTAGTGAAACACATTTAAAATATTCCACACCAACTCCCAACACTCCATCCTATCTACTCTCCAGGCATGTGCACCCATAATGGTATTTTTAATCCTTCCGCCTTTTCTCTGCAAACATACCAAGGGAAAGAAGTTGCTCAATCCCCTGGATTACTCGTTCACATTCTTCATCTCTGGAATGGGCCCCCCATTCTCCTTCCTGGGGTTTGTAGAGAAGAGCTGTCAGCTCATCTGGAGTCACAGGAACTCCAGCACCAACCTCCTCCGGATACGCAGCTGAAGAGGAATTCAACAACAGTAAGTACCAGCCGTGGCAAAAATTACTTACTTTGCATAAGGACATGAATTCAACACACACTTACTTCCTTCTGGAATTGGTTCCATGTCCCATGGACTCATCCTCTCTCTTTCATTATTGTCCCAGCTATTAAAAAAAATACGTTCAAATGCCTAAGTTAGAGCTGAATACAATGATACACCTTCCTCTCCGAAGACTTAAAACAAAAAGGTCATGCCTATTAGAAACAAGATGCAACACTAGCTATGTTCCAACTCCTTACTTTTCTCTTGTATCTCCTATATGTTCACTGCACAGCTGCTCAAATGAAAAGCTTTGTTTCATGAATAAGTTAATTATTAAATAACTAAAGTGGCTGTTCATGTGTTTAAATGGAAAAAAATAGGATCCTAGTTCTAGAGGTACACATTTAAGTCATGTGTAAATGCCTAGGAGACCCAGAGCATGTAAACATGTGTGATATGTTACAGCTATGCAAGTACTTACTGAACACAGTAACACTGGAAGGAACTATCTGGATATTCTGCCTGGAAAGGCTGCTGACTCTCCACAGTTCCAAACCACCAAGCATCATCTATTATACTGCGAAATCTATCCCCTATGAGGAAAAAGATTGCATGCAGCAAAAGAAAAACATAAAGAATTGTTAAATACTTTTTAGAGAATCTACTTCATCTTTTATAAATGCACAATTTCAGTTTTTACATTTTACACTACAGGAATCAAGCCCTCCCCCAAAAGGAAGGACTTTCACATCTCTAGTAAACAGTCACAGTTGCCTCCATGCCTCAAATTACAATATAATAGCAGATTGTTCTGCTTGCAACAGTTTCCCTCATTTCTCTTTTTTTTATCTGCTACAGGAATTGCAGCAAACTTCAAATAAAGTATCCAAGGATTGCTACAGTAGCACGTGCAGTAAATCTCCTGAAGAACGTCATCAGCATTTCAGTTCTTTACTTTATGGAAAATGATTCTCTTGTCATCTTGCCTGTGATTGGATCTAGGAATGCAAGCTTCAAGCAGCAGCGTGTAGGAGGCCCACCTTAGTATTTAATTCCTACAGTCTTCACAAATTCTTGTTCCTATTTATCAATTACCATTTACATCGCATAATAAGAGATACTGTATCCTACTAAACAGCTACAGAAATGTTGCATAACGGACGGAAGCGTTAAAAAATAGTCACCTATTTGCCAGTTCCTTTCTTTGGCTTCATTATAAAACTGATGCAGCACAAGGAAGTCAATAACATCTGGCATATCATGGTACCTTCATGAAATAGACAAAAACAATTGCTTCTATAACCCATAAACACAGTTCCACATGTACAATACAGTCTCCAACACAAAATCTCATGCATTCTGTTTTCAGGTTTCACATAGTAACAAATTAAAGCCACCATCATGCTTCGCAAGTGTAAAAAGAAAGGAGGGTAGGGGGAAGCTTCTAAACGGCAAGAAAATCTCCTGAAGAATGTCATCAGAATTTCAGTTCCTTACTTTATGGAAAATGATTCTCCTGTCATCTTGCCTGTGATTGGATCTAGGAATGCAAGCTTCAAGCAGCAGAGTGTAGGAGGCCCAACTTCATATTTAATTCCTACAGTCTTCACAAATTCTTGTTCCTATTTATCAATAAGCATGGAACAGTATTATGTTAACTTGGTAAAAACAAAACCATCCATGTTAAAGTACAAAACACATTAATAAAAACCAAACACGTTTCCACTTGACAACCTAGGTAATTTCACCCATAAAAGTCTTTCAAATAGTAAAAATCAATGACAGTCATCTTAAAAAGATGAATGAAAAAGATATATGGTGCTCATTTCCTTTGTGAATTTGTGAACAGGATACCCACAAACTATATAACTTTCGTAACAGTGCTAAGCAACATATCGACCATAGTCACACCTGACCAGCCCAGGGCCTCTCACTCTCACATAGCAATTCACAGGGGAAGTAAAAGGAAATGCTTCCTCTTAAAGCGGAAATTCAACAATAGCCTTTATGTTCTCATCCTGCCAAACATCAGCTGGTGGTAAGATCTCTACCCTAAGTGAAATGCTATTTCCTTTTCCTGATGATGCCTTTAAAGATTACATCTGGAATCACTGAATACCTAGGACTAGTAACTGCATATTTTTTTGGCAATTATTTTCATTAATAGAACTACTGCCATATACACATATGAAAATGAGCACATCTGTATGCTCTTCTCTTGGTATGAAATCTGTGTAAAGCAGAAAAAATATGTCAACACTGTGGATTAAGCATTAAGGGACTCAGTGGTTCAAAGCAAAAGGATAAGAAAAATCAGCATAACTATGTAAACTTACCCAAGCAATCCACAATAAACTATGTAAACTTACCCAAGCAATCCACAATACTTTCATTTTGTAAAAATACATTGTAAGATATTGTCTTCCAGGAATTTAAGAAGATATGCAATTACATGTTTAGCTAGATCCACTGTTTAGTAGAGACTGCGCATACATTTGGGTCTTTATATATATTTTACAGCATTAAAAACACTAAATAGAACCTAGATGCTCTGGACATTGTGGAGTGCTGATAAAAATACAAACAGCTTTTGAGTGGTGAGTTCTAAATGAATGAGGAAAAAACCCAACAGTCATAAACTAATTTGGGTTGAAAGTGACCCCTGAGAGTCATCAAGTCCAAAATCCTGCATGTGGCAGGATTTAACAGCTAAGTTGGATTAAGCCACTTAGAGGTTTCCCTCTCAAGCTTTGAGAAGCCCTCAAGGATGGAGATTCCATTTCTCTCTTGTGTATCCTGTTCCAGTGCTTAACTACTCTCATTCTGACTTTTTATTTTTATTTAATATTCTACTTTTTTTATCTATCAAGCAAGAATGCCACATTAGATAAACTTCCACATTCTTTAATATCCTTCTGGCTTCCTATTATTAGGAATTGGACAGATGTAAAGGCTTTGTCTAATGAAACAGCCACTTTAAGATTTACAATTTCAAATTTATATTAACATTTTAAATTAATGCAGGTTTTTAGTGTCTACTTAACATTACAGAGACATTCAGCTCTTTGAAGTATTTGCTTAACTTACCCTGAGTTCCATTTTGTTCCATGGTTGTTTTTGCATGTTAATACTATAAATTTTTGCTTTCCTTACTGCCCGCACATAAGCTTCATGGCCTTGCCTGAAGTATATGATCTTAAAACAAAAATAAAAAAAGAAATATCAGCTTACTGATAGTCCTTTTCCTGTTTATTCTAAAATTTCTATGAAGACATCAGTCATCATCCCTTTCAGAACATACTACACACTTTATTTTATTCTAGAGCATGCTCCTCCTTAAAAATATTAGTATCAACCCCCACAGTGGCACTCTGCTATGTGTTTTCTAACTTGGGATCACTAAGAAGTGTGCAGGTTTGTCTGAAGACGCACAATCAACTCTTCCTGCTACTCACAAGTTACACGTGCACAAAAAGAGAACAGGACTGCTATCTGTAAACAACTGTCTGCTTGAGAATAAAATAAAACTTATCATATTTCAGCCTATCTTGAGCATGACTCACTGAAATTATTGCTCGATAAAATAGCCTTGACCAAAAAGAGCTCATCAGCCTAGTTGGGGTATCTAGAATTGCTACAATTAGTACCTCATCTCCCATTTGTGGGACAAAAGGTGAGCGGCGGGGTATAGTATCCAGGATCCACTGGGGGGCAAGCCATTCTTCACTGGGTTCACCTTCCATCGAAAGCAGTCCACTTGGTTTCTTAAATATATTACATTTAGAATACCAGTTTCATTTAATATGGCAGAACATATGAAAATTGATCATACAGTAGTTATCAAAGAGAACTACATATAATGTAAAGCAAATGCTGAAATTTCAAACTTCCAAAAACCCCAATTAAATAGTAGGGAATAAGTCATGTTTGTTAGAAATACAATAGAAGGTTAAAACACCCATCCATAAAGAGATTATATTTCTTTAGAAATATTCTAAATATCTTCTTTAAAAGGACGACAATGTAGATGCAATACAGATGCATTGCAATTTTACTACAAAACCACCTTGGAGTAAATCTAAGTGTAGTGAAAAGCATAAATTCCTAAAGTAAACAAAAAAGACACTAAAACATTAAAAATGCTGACCTTTTTTCTAGGCTGTTTAAGTTTCCTTCGTTTTGGCTCCAGTTCTTTTGTTCCCTTCATATTTTCATCTTCAGAACTACTACAGATTTTCCGAGCTGCCTGCCTGGTCTGTCTCTTTGGAGGCTGAAGATTAATCCCAGCATCTGCTGTCCAGTCAGAATACTCACTTGATGAATCACTGTAGATAATAAAAAGTTGTAAGAAAGAAAAGAGCACTTCAGTTTTCACACAACGGACTGAAAAGTCCAAACATTCAACCTGCTCTTCTGGTTGTGTGGAACAGATGTCAGAATTGGCACAAAATTTCCTTCTCAGGTGAATTTAAAGGAAATGAAAGTGCCCTCTGATTTGTGTATTTCATCAAATTATTTGATCTGTTCCAAACTCACAGTAAAACTGCAGTTACGGCTGATACCTATTTTTGTACTAATTATCTCACTGATTCACAGACTGACTTCATGAGAACAGACTGCACAAAATGCATGAAAAATTTAAAAAACTAGAGCACATCTAACAATACAATTCTGACTTCTTTAATATCCAGATAACACGTGCAGTATTTATATTAGCTCATAGCCATTCTAGCCACAAAAGCATAGCATTAAGAAAACAAAGCGACTGTAGAAACTGTACACAAATACATACTGACAACAGGAAAATTGGGAAATGCTGTCGTATGAATAGAAGATACATATGCACTTCTGTCCATATTTCTATTGTCAAACCAGCATTGTTTTTTTCAAGCAGTTCTTAATTGAAGACATTTTCTTACAAATGGTCTTTCAAAACTGTTTATGACTTTGAAAAAAACCTCACAAACAAAAAAAAAACACATTATAAAATGTTTCATAAAGAACTGGAAAAAAAGGCTTCAAATTAGTAAGTTTTCAGACTAGTTTTCTGTTTAAACACTGTTATTAAAACTTCTGCTATTACTTAGCCACTCAGATAAAATTATTTGTCTGTTCACAGACTCCACAAATTTTGCTGGTTACCCTTTTAAACACCAAAGTGTGCTAAACACTTTGCTTAGGTCAGTATAACAAATTTGTGCTGAGTTGTAGTTATGGTATCACAGTATCACCTGTCTTATTTAATTTATGTAATAAACTAATGTTACCAATTACGAAAGCAGTAAAGATACCTGGAACTGCTTTCACTTTGCCATGCTGCGACAGGATCATCCATAGATGCATCACTTGTGCCAACAGTCTCATCTTCCTGTATGTAAAACAAAAGGATTCACTTTGAGGTCATGTTTAAAACATATCATTTTTGTTTGCAAGCAAGTTATGTGAGTTGTCTCATTCAAGCAAAGATTTCTAATTAAGGACTGGTTTAGGTTTAAATAAGTTTACAGTTTCTTTCTGTATATTAATTAGTATTATACTGTGTATATAATTCCTATAGAAAGAGATGTGAATTTTAATGGTACTAGAACCATGAAATTAGTTCTTACTTATGTGTTTGATCAATAATGTTTAGTGACAACTGACCAACTTTATGGCTATTACGCATGTTCAATGCATTTACAAAGTGACAATGTTCAGTCTCTTTCTACTTTGCTTGCTTCCTTAATGAGAACAAGTTATATTTAATCTGGTATGGTTTAGGTTCTTCCTTTGCCAATATCAATGATTAATACCAACATTCAATCTCTTTCAACAGCAGTCTACAGATGCAGATGAACATGACCTAGAACATATGTGCTGTGTGAAATCCCAAAATAGAAAGTGGTTTAACACAACCCAGTTAAATTTACTTGAAAGATGTTTCAAGTTTCCAAGATTACCCAACCTGTTTTAAGCTAATTTTGAGTACTGTGCTGGCATTTAAGTAAATAGTCCTTAAGTCTCCAAGATCAACATACTACAGTAACACTACAAATCCAAAAGACTCAATGACCTGAATGTTTTTTCCTACATGGAGAAACCTGGAACCTTAAAAGCTCAGCACATTTGTTGTCAAGTTCTTATATCTGTGAACAGGGAACATATTGAAAGAATTGTGTGACGTGTCAGACCTCTGAGGAGCTGTCTGATTCTCCCCGTGCACAGGCATTTTGATTTGCGCCTTGCTGACTGTGTTCTATGGTGGAGCGTGTTTGGTAGGCATGCTGGCGCTTGCGTTGGTTTCTTCTCAAAGACCTTCCACTTCCTGGTTGGTAATCGTTCTTTCATGGGACAGAAGGAAAAAAAGGAAAAGATTAGAGATTTAATAGTGTATTACACAGTTAAAAGATGTCTCATTAAGGTGACTGTACACTGATTGTCCATTTACAAAGGACAACTAGGAAATCTAGACCTAGAATTGAAAAGATACGTTTTATACACTTGCAGTTCATTTTAGTGGATGTGCAAGTGTGTTTTTTCGGTTCAATATCAATTCTATTTTTTAAAGTAGCAGTCCTTAGAAAGGAAGTTATGCAGATTTAACACTGCTATTTGCATAAAGGCAGACAAATTAGTTACAGAAGGAAGACAGAGAGTCAGAGAAACAATGAGTACTATTGATCTTCTAAATAATTTAATAAAATTGGTTTGGGGTTTTTTTGTTTGTTTTTTTCTTTTATTGCTCAGTGCTCAGAACTGCTTCACATCCAGGTTTCCTGTTCCAGTGATTTCAACTCACCCGCTGTAAGGTGTGGGATGGCTTTCTCTTCTTTTCAACAGTGTATAAACTAATTTCGATTTCACCTTTGGCAGCTCGACATTCTTCCTGGACCCTAATTACACATAGGAAACATCCTTTTTATTCAGTGAATCACCACATAGCTTGATAATCTCATTAATATACACACTAAAATACTTCTGGTCCCTGAGCTATTAGAAATCTGTGCACAAGTCCTCCTAGTAGGGTCCACACATTCTTCACTCCTTGAATCACACGTTAAAGAAGCAAACTTGTTAGTTGAGCATGCATAATTATTTAAGTAAATTGAAATGTATTATAAATATTTGTAAGTTGGTTTTCTTTTTTTAATAAGGCTTCAGAAAAATGTGGCATTTGAAGTACTGAAGAAAGATTCAGTTGTGAAGAGAAGGAATAATTATTCTCAACTCTTCAACAGAGGCTACCACTCCAATCCTAATATACGGATTTGAAAACAAAAACCCAACCAACCTACCCACAAAAGCCAACATATTTCTAAAACTTCATGTTTTAAACCTGATAACAGGTGTACAGAAGGATCACTAAAAATTACACAATTTAACCTTTTTTCTCTGTCTCACTTAGGATCTTACTTGCTGATGCCTGGAGGAAGCTCATTCACCACTACTCTCCTGCTCCATGCCATGAGATCTCTCTCAGTTGCCATTTGACTGCGGGGAGCGTTGTGATGCATTTGACGGACCCCTTCAATCTGACCACTTCTCCGGAGACCAACGTTTGGTGGAGATGCAACATCCAAACCTGGACTTCGAAGAACTAAGGAAGAAAAAAGCTCTCTTCACTTCTATAAGCCATAAATAAAATCTAGAATTTAAAGCTTAAGGACTGTACCAAGGTCCTTAATAATAAGCAACACTTATTCTATGTTAAGCAGTTTTGTATTTTGCCTCAGATTAACATTTTTGTGTATTGGACTTGGGCTACTGGAGATGCATACACTACTGTAACATCACTGTGGCTTGCTATATCTTAGAGATAGCTGAGAAAAGAAAAGATTATTATCTGTGAGAAAAATTTTAAAGGCTCTTAAGTGACCTTCAAATCAAAGTCTTGTCAGCTGCTTTAAGGCTGTGAAATTGTGAATCTTAAATTCTATGGTATGAGAAGAAATGAGGTTAACATCTGAAATGAGACTGTTGCAAGGTTTAAGGTTTCTGTTGTACCTCCATTTGTTCTGCATTTGTAATGCTTAACTACTGAGCACAGGCACTGCTCTTGCTCCAGGCTTGATCAGGCAGTACAACACAGTTCCACATGCACAGAAGAAAACAGACACTTCAGGTAGCAAAGCAAGACAAAAAGACTGATAATACCAGAATCATTACCACCATTGCCAGTATTTGTCTCATCATTTGGGAATGCATCAACATGACTTCCACATGCTTAAATATGGTTAACCAATGAATATATTGCATTCACAGGTTTACAATCCTATATAAAAATATCTGGCCATTTAAATATCAAGTACTTTATACATACTCTAATCAGCTTACACAAATGGGCAGTTCATGTAGCAAAGTCACTGGCCAAGTTCTAGAAAGCAGCTACTTCAATTTCTCTACCACTCCTGTCTAGAAATTCCCTTTCACACAACTTCAGGGACATACAAATAAAACTGAGAGCTGAGACTGCACAATGCATCAACTGATCATAAGAAGCAGAAAAGAATTCTGGTGAGTTGAAGCTGGCATCTAGGACACTTTCTTGATAACATCAATTTCGATCAAAGCAAAAGCGCAATTTTGGTACTTTTCACTAATATTTTTCCTATTCTTTCTTGAATATAAAGACAAACAACTCCAAATCTAATGAATTTTGTCAGGAAGTCTAGTTCAAACATGTTTAATCAGCCATTTAAGCTAGAACTAATTTATTAGTGGATTTAAATCTTTTAAAAGCTCAGGATGACTTGCAGCACAAGTCCACAGCATCTGTTCTCTTACATCAACTGCACTCAGTCAGCTGTTCACACCTGATTGAGCTTGGTTTAAATTTTTAATCACTTTGTATATTAAAAATAAATTCACAGTAGCAGAACACTTACCAGGAGAATAATCTCAAGCTTTCTAAGGAAACACTAAGAGCAGACATGCTTATTTTATAAACACTGATGCTCTGCCTTAGCATTTATGCTGCAACAGGAAGCCATTAGTCTGTCACAACATTTTATTCCACTGACATTCTCTAATTATATGCTGTTATCTTGTCATTATGCAGTTACAAAGTATCATCTCTGCAGTAACTGACATCAAGACAATACAGCGAATTTCATATTTCTTTTTTAGGAAAGACTTATAAGAGGAATATTTACAGTTTAATAGTTCCAGGTAATCAGATACAGTTCAGTTAGGCCATCGTGTGCCCTCAGCTGCACCTTAAACTTTTAAATCCTCTGCTAGCATCAGAAGAATGTGCAACCGTGCCACACAGGTTACTAACGTGCATAAGAACAGGAGAGAAAAGCATCCTCAAAGACACAGTCTCAGAGCTTACATTAACATATTTGGATTAGTACATTACTGTGCTTAAGAAAAAGAAATGATGGCAGTAACGGAATGACACTTACCTCCATTTATGGAGTGGGATCTATTGAGTGGAGGGCTTGGAAGAGTTTCTCCTTCATTAATTAGTCTCAGATCTTGTTCCCTCTGTAGCTCTCTGATCATTCCATCTAGGATACTCTCATCCTGGTCATTAGTTTGCTGCCCAATGACTTGTTCAACTACTTCACCATCACCTTGACAGGAACAAAGCCACAAATGCTTATAAAATTTCTGTTTTACTGAATACCATAGAACCAACCAAATGTAAAACTGTGCACAATTATTTGTCTGCTTTTGCAAAACATCCAATCAGCAGCTGGCCTTCTGCTCTCATGCAGTAAATGGAGGCAAAGTTTAAAAGAGAAGTTACAATAAAAACCTGATTTTACATACTACACATAAAATATAAACACAAACCCCTAGAAACAGCAGAAAGAAATTACATTTCAGTAGGTAATAATGGAAGAGCTCTTCTGGAGAGCAGCATTTTGCAAAACTTTGTATCTACAATAAAAAAATTATATAAAAAAAGCCCTTTTTTAAAATAAAAGTATTTTTTTACACGTCTTTCTTAACTTTCTGCTTCTTTACTCACATACACAGTTGCACTGAGTTAAGTGGGACAATTCTTTTAAGCATGCTGCCATATGCCTGATAGAAGTTCGCAAATTTTGGAATACCACAGCCTCCTCGTCTCGCTTCCAGGGAGTTTATTCCATGTATTCCCTATATGCCATACAGCCACCTTAAGCCCTCTTCTACCTCTATACTGATTTTAAACCACTAGTTTCAGAAGACAACTGAAACAAACAAATCCTTAGAGTACTATCCTATGCAATCCATGTATTATGCACGAGTTTTATATGGCATACCATTAGCTACATATCCCAGCTGAGGAATAAGTTGTTCATCCTTGCAATTTTCCCTCCCTGGTACGAGCCGCTGGAATCTCGTGGGATGAGGATTTCCATCAACATCCACCAAGAATGGAGGAGGCATAAGATGTGGAGCCTGTTGAGTCTGTTCATCCAAAACATAGTTATTTGCATCACGGATCAGTGGTCGGTAATCCGTATGGAAGAACATCTGATCTGGAATCTGCAAGAAAAGCAATTTAGTAAATAAATCAATGGCCATTTGCAGCTGTCTTGCTGTTTTGGAATGGCTCCCATACCCGTGAACCACAACTTCTACATTTCGTATCAGCAGAAGAAATGTTATGACAGAGAACAGATTCCTACCAGAAATGTGTTTTATTACCAAGGCCTGATGCAAAAATTCAATAGTAAAATATGCCAACAGAGGTGAACAGATAGAAGTTAATACTTTGTTCCCTTATCTAGATATTCTCTTGTCTAAATCTTTTTGATTTAGGTAAACAGCAACTGCTACATGATCTAATTACTACTTTGTCAGGGGCAGGGTGAAGGAATAAACTGTAACACAAACACTTCTAAGACAGAATCAGGTCAAGACACAGAAGAGTCTAAAATTCATTCAACCCACCTTTTCATAATATTTATTGCATCCAAAACCAAATAGTAGCAGATGTCCATGAGAGTCTGTGCAGGCAAAATGCTGTCCATCTGGTGAGAACTTGCAATCAAAAACAGCTCCATGGCCTTGTCCCTCAATCTGGATACAAGCACAAAGCATTCCTTTCACAATCATACAGTCTATATAAGAGCATTTTTGCAAAAATTTCACCTGTGCTCCAACAAATACTCAATCCTAATGCCACTGTTTCTCACCTCACTAAAAATATATTATACCTTTATTTTCTTCCACTTTAATTATCAAGGTAGACTGAACAATGCAGCAAAACCTTGCATTTTCTCTTCATCCTGAAATTTCAGTACAATGTTAAATGTATGTTCTGAAACAACTACCTAGAAGTCTACATTTTATGTTAATGGAAGACATAATGCGAGCCTACACCAAAGATCGTGTGTTAGCTTCATACGAGGAGGATTCAAGGCCCGCATGCCAGGAGGCAAGAACAGGTCCTGAAGCAGTCCAACTGCATTTGCCCAGCACTGGAATCAAACCACCAAACCCAGCACAGGGCACATTAAGGTAAATGCAGAGCAAACAACACCACTTGCAGACCATGGCATTGTGCTACAATACAAGCTTACTGTGTTTCATTGCTCTGCCTAGCGAGTCACTATAAATTTTTGCATAGTATAACCACGCCTATACATGTGAATAATATGCAGATATAACAAATCCCATGAAAGACTTGCTGTTATGCTTGCAATATGCAAAAAAAATACTTACCATGTTGAAGTAATTGCGAATTTTTGTTCCTTTGTCTATATCCCAAACAAAAATATTTCCATCATGACCTGCTGACAGTACAATCCTTTGGTCAAACGGGTGGGCCTCCAGAACAAAAACTTCATCATCATGACCCTGCAATGAGAGCAGGGTGAAAAAGGAAGTAATATTTCTCCATGTAATATCGCCAAAAAATAGAGTATTTAATGTGAGGACATCTCAGTTCAGGTAGTCATACATGACAGTTCAATTTACTGGATGTTAGAGTAGAATTGTACTTGACAGCAGCTTGCTGTTATCACTGCCCACTTTGTGAGTGCTCAGACTACAGCTCAGCACAGCTGGGATGAAGAAGGACAGGGAGGAAGGAGAAATTAGCAGCAAAGACAGCTGCAGACTGCTAATCTGAGCATAAATGGTGGCCTTCAAAGTGCTCCCTTGCTAGCCAGCAACCACCAGGGTCTAGCAGCATTTTGGTCATCAGGCCCTTTCCCCACAATACATAATCCTCCCAATAAGCATAAAACAACACACTCCTAGTCAGGAGGAATGACAATGCAGCTTAGCCTCAAATCAACTTCAGAGCTGAACTATAGCCACTACGGATGACCTGCTTGAATTTTACTCACAGATAAGCTATGAAGAAGCTGCCCTGTGGATGAGTTCCACACTTTGAGAAGGAAGTTGTTGACCGCAGTGATGACAGTGGCATCGTATCTATCCCAAGCCACCATAGTGACCTTCAGTTTAGTCACTTTGTCCTCCCCAGATGCTACATTGTTTCTAAGGAAATCAATAATTTAAAGAAGAAATGAATCAGTAAGGACAGAAACATATGATGGTGATAATTCAGTTTGAAATTAGGGAGAGCATGGCTGCCCCCACTGTAACCACTGACTTATGCAGAGGATGAAAGATGTCTTCTGCAGTCATAAAAACCGGATACAGAAAGTATTCAGAACCACTAAGATTTATAGGGTTCTATTTTCTTAAAAAGGACAAGTTTCTCTTCTGTTCTTTAAGCAATTACCCTTCCTACCCCAATTCTTTCTTTCAAGCTATTCAGTTCTATTAAGGTTTTCATACAAGACATTTTTCTAATCAGTCATCAATATGAGTATGCTGCAAAATGAGCAAGAATCTGCTAAAAAAACCTCAGTCATTCTTCAAAAGATGGATTTCTCCATTTCTGCTTTTCATTACTGTGCATATTCAATTATAAGGCCACTTACAGAAGTCATCTAAGGATCACAAAAAGAAAAACCTCAAAATCCTAATTGAACCAGAGAACCAAATCACTGTATCTCACCTCTTACTTCAAGACTTTAGGAAAAACACAGTGCTCAGAAATATGCTTCATCATATATATATTAGCTAACAACATATGATCAGTGAGGTTCTATTAAAACTTCTTTCTGTAAGATGAACTCAGTATTTTACATGTGAAGTAAGAATGTCAAAGTATTCCCAACCATTAGAGTAGGAAGCTACCAATGTATGTATGATTTCTTTCGGATGCTAATTAACTGTGTAATTTTAACATACAGTGCCATGGCATTTCCAGTACACAAAACCCTGAAATTAACTCAACACAGAAGTAAATGGTTTTCAGTATAATGCAAGACTTTGTTTTGTGTGTAAATGTGGCTATGAAGCATGTTCTGTTTCAGTTTGGTTTACCCTGTCATTTTAGTAGCCATATCCAGGACCACACTCTTCCAATCTTGCTGCTGATAGTGCCATATTCTTGCTGTTCCATCTCTGCTTCCACTGACAAATCTTAAGCTATTGGGAGAAAAAAAATGTAATGAAATTCTGACTAAGGGAAAGTCACTGCTGCTTTTGGTTTATTACCCACATGCCAATCTTTGCTTCTTATTTTCTTACTATCCAGTATGGAGTTTTCCATCCTCAGCAACAGTGTGGGCATGCTAAATACTGTGGCAAGAATATTTGGGAGCTTGGCAGAGGACTGCCACTAACCTTAGGAAAGGTCATACAAGCACTTACTTTAACATTTTCTGCAACAAACACACATACATGCACACAAGTATATATATGTGTGTATGTGTATATATATATACAGACTTGGAACTGCATATTTGTGTATACATATTTGCCTTACTCTCTATATGCCCACATACAGGTGTGTTTAACAACTCATAAAATATCCATGAACTCCTGCTACAGGAAACAGGCAGCTACAAAAGGCTGGCAAGCCAAGAGCACACCCATTCACACCAGCACAGAAGCTAGAACATATTTCATCTTTTTTCAACACTTATTCTTTATATTGTTTGTGCATCTCCGAATATAGAGAATGTAATTAAAAGACAGCGAGGTTACAATTTTCATAACAGATACTCTACGGTACAAAAGAGTTTATATCCCACAACATTGATTACACTTGGCTACAGGTAGCAGATGCCCTTGGAATGACTTCAATGTTGCAATTCATATGAGCTGCACATTCCCTTTTTAATGACATCAGCAAATCCCTTGAGCAGTTCACAGTGGCAGCAAAGAAAAAGAAACTGCATGCCAGGAGTCTAGCATAAATTATAATAAATTAACTTAGGGAGAGGGTGAAGACAGAGAAGGGAAATGCCCAAATTGAACACAAGTAGGTATCCCTGTCTGTCAAGTTTAATACAAGTATTTTCATTTTTAAACTCCTCCTTGTTTAAAGAATTCAAGCACTCAGCAAATGCATTGAACTGCCTCACAATGCTTTGGCCATCAATGTCACAGAAATCACTTCTGTTGAAAAATACAGAAAAAGCTCCTCAAGTAACACATTTTCACAGAATGGACAACACCTTTAAAGTATCCCCCACTTATACACAAAACTGCATGCAAAAGGCAAGCCTATCCAATTTTATTCTAATAGGTGATTATTTCACCTTTCCACTTTCTTTGACCTGAATTTTTTTCATCACTGTAAAAAAGTGTTTAAAGATGCTTGAGACAAGTTTCTGTTCCTTTTTTACTTCTTTAAGGAACCTATCACTTTTCCATTAAAAACATCACTTTAGCGTGTAATTTTCAGTGCCTATGTGACCTCACTCCCTCCCCAAGACCTGTGCTCTCACATTGCTTGGAAGGAACTATTAGTACAATTGTGCTGGTACATTCCTACATAATTTTACACACAAAGATCTCTAAGCACAGGTGCAGTTCCACTGGCAAAGCTATAATTTTGCTTGGAAGGCAACCCATCCCTTAAACCTCCTGCCAAGCAAAATAAGGAATATGAGTAAAAAGCTGGCATAAACCCATTTACATTAAGATGTTGATCACTAATTGCAGCTTGTCACACCACTCTCTAACTCAGCTGTGTGGCATGAGCTCAACACACAAATTTGCCTGTGAGCACCTTCACACATTTTACCATGAGTATCCTGAATTATCACAGTTTTAAAAACTGAAAGCTCTGCAGGTTGGAATGGTTCACTTCATAAACTATAAGGATCTAAACTAATTAACTGGAAATCCAAATATTTGCCTAGAAATTCACATATTTGCCATACCACAGCTCCTTGCAGACTTACATGTCTCACCATCTGTGTCTGTGTAACAGTTCTAACTTTTGCTTAGAACTACCTTTATTATAACACTCTTACTCATGAAGTAACCCCCCTTCTGTACTTAGCAAGGCTACCTGTGAAGTAAGACACTTACGCAGAAAGGATACAACCTCCTATTTCCAATTTGCTGTTTACAAAGCAGAAGCAGCACTACAGAATATTGTTGCTGTTACAGCAGAGGACACCAATTCCAAGCCTGTGGACATGACACACATCTTGCAACATACTTTACATAGTTTGTCTAAGATTAACCAGACCCCATGTGCAGTCTTCCTGGTGCATAAAATTTCCTCTGAAGTATCATTTGGAAAATTAAATACCATACTTCCCATGTCAAAATCCCAGGACAGCCACTCACCTGTCACCATTGTTACAAAACTGGACTGCAACCACTTTGTCCTAAAGAGGAGGGAGGAAAAAAAACAGTAGTAAGTGCTTTGTAAGCTGAAAGACTCATCCAAATGGATCTTAATGATGAGCTGCTATTTAGCAAATTTCATCTCCCCATACATCTTCTACAACACACTACCTTGGAAATTCAAGAATGGAAAAGTCATATTTGCAGTTAAAGCTTCCCCAGATGTATTGTCTTAAACACTGAAATAGAGAAGTTCAGGGAGGTGGTGGTTTCATGTTGCTTCAGAAGTATCTCAGAGACAGAAATGATTTCTGACTCAGTCTCCCTGACACTCAGACATTCAGAAGAAGAAGCTGCAGCAGCTCTAATCTTGGCTGAGCACAGTCTTCCTACACAGCGCCACAGGACCATACACACCCCGGGATCAGCTCTGCACTTTTTAGGCTCCACAGAATCAGCAGGAATAAGGAACTCCAGGAGCACACAAGGTACCTATTAGGTATAGCACTCAACAAAATGGAGAAAAAGTGACTTAACCAAATGAATGATCACAGCCTACATTGTCAGGCCTAACATTAAAGCACATCAAAATATTTAATCAGAAAAATGCAAACCTCAGCTTTATTTCCATGTTTAAATGGAAATAAAAGGAACGAATGTTATGGTTTAGACATGGCTTTGTCTTCTTTTATTTTGCTCAAGACTTATTTTGGCTAGAGGTACTTGCTATCTCCCACTTGCCCTGATGTCAGACAGCAGACTGTGGTATTAAGAAGGTAGACCTCAAAAAATTACAGGAATTACAGTTTCTTCCAAATGTGAACTGCTGAATATTGAAACCATTTTTTCTTTTCTAATCAAAATACTTGTTACATTTGTTGGCTTGGAGCTCTGCGACTTAAATGTGAGATCTATGACTCCCACTGAAGTTCAGTGGATCAATTTAGACCTCAGCCTTACTCCATAAAATATTGCTAAAGTGGGCAGATGGGCTATTAAGTTTCAAAGATAAATGCTCCAAATTTCTCACAAGTGATAGCCCTATAAATGTTGCTATAAACTTCTCTTTATGATATATTGTTTACCATGCACATAATACACAATGCAATCATCAGCTGCTCTCATTAAGAACTAAGAAACAAAGTGAGATTTAATGCTGGTTTAGTGATGCTTCTTTATGGGGTTTCATTAAAATGGAGACATTCAATGGTTTTATTAAAACCTCAAGACTCGAACTTGAAAACTAACATTGAAAGTCATCATACAGACATTTAAAATAGTTTGATATTTTACAAGAACCCTTCTACATTACTTGAGCAAGGACACTTTTAAGCTTGCTTTATTTTATAAATGAAATTGCCACCATGATTCAAAGTTTGACGGCACACTCTAAAACTAGAATTACTTTGTTTTTCTTGTTATGGGGAGTTGTGGTCACAACTAAAGTTAAATACTCAACATTAAATTTAACAGGAAAAAAATTCATTGTGCATGAAAATTGCCTCAATTCCTCATTCCAACATAGACTTTCTTCAAGAATATGGGAAAATCACCTAGTCCCTCGGTTTCCCTGAGGGAATAAAAATACATAAAGCATATTCTGCACACACCTCCTGCCTTAGGGGAATTTAAAAACAAACATACCACAAATTTCCAGGCAATTGAGAGGCAACAAAACTCTAAGACAAAAAGTAAATCGAACAGGATGTACAAAACCCAAGTTCCTGAAATAAGCTAAAGCAGTGGGCAAAAGAAGATCTGCTTTCCGATTTGTCTCTTACCGTATGAGATTCTAACTCAGCCATTTTCTCTGGTGATTCTGAGCCCAAATAGTAAATTCTTATCACGTGGTCAGTACTGCCTGTTGCAATGAACATGCCACCTAAGAAAGACAGGGTTTTCTGTGAGAAGAAAAGCTATCCAAGGAACAACTTATTTTAATTTCTGCTTTATCATCAAAGCAGCAAAATACAGTTTAAACAGAATCAAAACACATGTCCTAAACAAAGAAGTTAACTCCAGTAACTTCTACTTTGATCTGTATTTTCCCAAACTATATCAGCTTTAGAGTAACTACAATCTTTTCCAGCTGCAAACCTTTCTGACCAAAGGAAGGGAATATTGCAAGTTGCAACATTCATCACACAACCTATTCTGGTTTCTCTCAGAAATTAACACAGCACTGTCCATTAGCTTATGTGGAAAATGAGATGGAGAATAGTTTCATATTCTCAATGATAAATATCAAAGAAAATACTTAAGTGCATCTTCAACATCTACTTGACCCACTTCAGAGAAATTATTGCTGAATTGGGAGTCAGCGATCAAGCTATTTTCTTGTGATGTTTGTTCTAGCTACAATATTCCACAAAAGGGCACTACTGTGTAGTTTACTGCACTGAAATAGTTTCAGTTATTTCAGGATTTCTGGCATCAATAAAGGAACATGGGCAAGGTTCAAGGGGCTCTGAATAGTTCTCAATTCCAGAAAGCAAAAATTAATGAGAAATTACCTAGGTTTGTTTGTAAGAATCACTATTCTTGAGAATTCAAAGCTGCAACAAAGGATGCCTGTTAAGTTGGTATTTTCAGACACATTGAACTAATCCTCCTAGAACTTCGCTAAATTCAGAAGATTAGCAGAAGTTTAACCATTAAACAGAGGCCACCTGTCTGCCAGATTTCAAGAGCTTTTTACTCAAAAACTCTACACAATAAAACCTTCAAAGGATGTTACAAAGAGGAATCTCTGATGTGAAAAACAACAGAGTGAAAGCAGTCTTCCTTGAAAGTGGTCAAGACGTTTTAGCTTAAATTATAGGAAAAATAAGAGCAGCTTGAGCATGGAAAGTTTCTAACAATCACAATTTGACGGTACTATGTTAACTGAAAAAGGGGTTAATACCATTTGTATTGAAAAAGAAGTAACAGTCCTATCACCAAAAGAATTATAGCTCATAAAATACTTTCAGCTACCTTACAATGCATACGTACCGGAACTGAAAGATGAACAAGATATCTGAACCCCAGGCCTGGACCTCTCTGTAAATTTTACAGGACGATCCCTATATGCGAAAACACAACATTTTTACTTTTCATTACTTGATTCCGATGCCATACAACAAGAATAGTGCACTGCAGCTCTGCAGGTTAAGGTCAATATGCTCATCCAAAATTTCTTTATTTCATAATTCTTGCCTTAGTTTGCTAGAACTTCTTTTTCATTTTGGTAATTTTCTTCATTAGTTGATGAGGAAACCCATACATCTCTAAATTGAAAAGACAATTTAACTTATTTATCATGATGCTCACCAATTCAACTATATTTAAACCAGAACCTGGGAAACTATTACTCTAATAGCATTTACTCCTTATTAATGATGGGTTTGATGCCATCTACATACATGTCATCTTGTGATTAAAAGCAAATTAATTCTTCTAGCTATATGTTTTGGACAAGGATTTAGTCATAAGTGTAAAAACTGAAGATTCTTCCAAAGGCTGGCTTGCAAAGCACAAAGCCCAGAAACAACAGCCCTGATCCCTGCCTCCCCCGAGTTGTAATGCTATAGACTGCCTGATGCATGCTCTTAAAAACTTGTTTACTGAGAAAGAACATGCCCTTATGTAATACCTCAGCATTCCTCTCTGTGCTAAAACTCAGAATAAATTCATCCTCTTTCTAAAATAATTATCTAAACAGGCTTACTTAAATTTCATGGTGTTAGCATGCCACTGCCAGAAACAGATTGTTCCGTCAGCACCAGTAGAAGTGAGGTATCGTGTTGTTCCTTTCCTTGCTGGAGAGAACTGAAAATAAAGTTGTAACAGTTAAACCAGCCAATTTCTTTCTTCCCTTGCATGTTGGAATCTTGTGAACGGACATTTAAAAGAATCTTTTTCATGAACGTACTAGCTTTCTCCCCAGGAGTACACACAGCAGTATCAGCGATAAGCACTGAATCTGAACTTCCTTAAAATAAAGCTGAAACACGGGAAAGCACCCACATTTTGACTAGCAAGCCTTTATTTCTACCACTTAAACGTTAGTAAATCGGAGAAATGAAACAAGCCTAGGCCCTTTTAATGAGGCAACAAGATGAAGAAATAATTCTTTCTAGGATAGAACTGGATCAAAATGGTAACAAAGACAGAAATTATTCCTCATCCAAGCTCAGCAGAGAACAACAGCACAATAGGACTCCCCCTCCCTCCCTCTCCCTGAACCTCTCCTCTGCCTCTCTAAAGAGCAGGAAAGCTTTTCATTCTAAAGTCTTTCAGTTTAATTTCATAACTGCAGCAATACCTTTAATCCTCTGGATACCTGGAATTTGATAAAGAAATCAAGCACTGTTTCCTCAAAAAGCCATGACTGATTATTTTCTAAATCACCAGAATTTCACAAAAAAAGCTTGTGAGAAATGTAAGTGCATTTAAACATATAATATACAAATCTCAAACCAGGTTGTAAAAAATGTTTCTGAAACAATCACCTTAAAGTAACTTGCAACACAATTGAAATCAGACAATATTGGAAGTGTAGGCAACAGGGGTAGGAATGATACTCCCAGGGACTACTGGCAAGATAGAGAAGACTGTGATAAATCAAAAGCAGCAAGGCTCCCAAAAAGAGGGATTCCAAGCCATACATCCCCTCTCTGTGCGCAACCTGACAGATTGCAGAGATTGTCTTGTTTATCCTGGAATTTTGTTTTGTTGGAGGTTTCTGTTTGGCAGTTACGTTTCATTTGTTTGTGTTTGTGTAAGCAAATAAACTGCAAATTCCTAGCTATTATTGACTGTGCCACCACTGAAGAATGGAGTGCTATCTTTTCTTTCCTGCTCCACTGTTACTCACTGGACACTTGCCACACAACTGCAACCCCATGGGCACAAGCACCAATTCCCTGCAAACCCTGACTGTGGCTGCTGCAGTGTCTCTGCATAAACATCCAGAACAGCTCCGTAGAGCAGAGGCTAAAACAAAGAGCAAATAACAAATGTGGCGTATGGACTTTCAGCTGACAGCATTCTTCAGACAAACAAGCGTTCTCTGTGAACTGTTCGGTCAGTTGCTGTGCAAGGACTGCCATCGAAGATGCCAGGCATATCTCCCCAGCTCAGCTAGCTGAGACCATGCATTTGCTACATCCAAGGAAGCAGTAATGGGACCACACAGTTAAAGGCAGATAGAATCATAAAATGGTTTGGGTTGGAAAGGACCTTAAGAACACCCAGCTCCAACCCCCTGCCATGTGCAGGGACACCTTCCACTACAGCAGGTTGCTCCAAGCCCTATCCAACTTGGCCCTGAACACTGCCAGGGATGGGGCAGCCATAGCTTCTCTGGGCAATTGGTGCCAGTGTTCCTCCACCTTCAAAGGGAAGAATTTCTTCCTCACACCTAATCTGACATATTAAAGCCATTTCCCCTTATCCTATCATTACATTCCTTTGTAAAAACTCCTCCTCCAGATCCTTGTTAGGCCCCTTTAGGTATTGCAAGACTGCTATAATGTCTCCTCAGAGCCTTCTCTTCTCCAGTCAGCGGCTGGCCACTGTGCAGGAGTAAGCTTGCCAGGAAACAACACCCTGAAGCTCAGACAAATCTATACCGCCAGACAGAGATGAAAAGATAAGTTTTATATCCGACAGCTAATGCACATCTCTTATTACCATTTTAATTCAAGGACTTAGGCAAGAAAAGTAATGTAATTCCTTACCTGTATGGAAGTAATGGAAGCTGAATGGCCCAGAAGCACTGCGACTGGGGCACAGGTTCGAAGACACCATACTCGGACTACTTTATCACAACTGCCTGCAGCAAGCAGCGTATTCTCATAATTAACAGCCATGTCAGAAATTTCAGCCGAATGTCCTCGCAATGTTGAGAGCAGGCGCCCATCATCTGTAGCCCAGATTTTGACCAAACAATCATCTGACCCCTAATGCCACACAAACATTTCCAAAGATTATGTCAAATAATATACATGTGTTATGCATACATCATAATGCACAGGTACACTGTTGTTCTGGTTAAACTAAGACAACTGCAGATGAACAAGTATTTAAGAACACCACTGCACATAAACCTGCCAGAAGAACAATGGGATTCCACAGGGGCACAACTTTTGGAGTCTGGGGATCATCTTGTAGGGTCAAAGATTTAGATGTTTATAAGACATTGGCCTCTACTTTATGTTTCATACTAAGATACAATTACCACTGATAATGCAACTCCTCACAGTACAATTCAGTAATAATTAAGGTAAATATAAGCAGATAAAATGCTTCATTACACACTACTAAAACACGTATTTATCTGTGTGAGCTGGATCAAGCCAGTAGTAAAATTTAAGTGATCAGAATATTTAAGCTTTAAAGAAGAGGAGCACTTGAGCATCCGAGGGATCTCAGAGCCTCTGCCATACTCCTTGAACTGTAAGGCAGCTGTTCCCTGAGGTTCAATCTCCATTAACAGGAGAAAGTTTAACCATTCAAAGAGAGAAAGCATGCAACATCATGTGCAACTGAAATACTATGTCCGTGAGGTTTCAGTTCAGGATGGGACACAAGTCAAAAGCACATCCAACACAATCATTGCAGAATACTGTCACCTACAGTAGCAGCTACATAATTGCATAGTCAACATCAGTATAGTCAGGAAATTTTAGACAGTTCACAGACCTTTCCACTATTCAGATACTACAAAGAATACCAAACTTAGCTGCTAGCATTGCTACTGTATATTCTGAACCATAGCACGATAAAACTATGAATCATTTGACTTTCAATTACATTTTATTAACAGCAGCTAAATTTGAACACAGATCACTTTCAGTTCTCCAAATAACTGCAGACGAGAAACATTTCTTTATGGCGTATACAAAAACGGAAAGGCCCTCACTATGACCCAGAGTAATTATCATAACAATATCTCTATTTGACCAATTTATAATGAGTGGGCAAGCTAGAAAGAACATAGAGACAAAAATTAGCCTTCCAGGTAATCTGCTTCTGAACACCTATTGATAAGTGACAAGGGCAAAGATGAGACAAGACAGGTAATTTTAATTATTAAAAGATGCGTTATCATTTTGAAAAATATATTTTTTTAATAGGCACAATAAAAATCAAGGCACTAACACTGAAATGTATGTCAATATACTCTGGAGAACACCTTAAATTACTATTCATACATTCACTGACATACTAGAAATTCTAGAAAGTAAATTTAGTAGAGAAGTAAACTGCAGATGAAGTAATGAAGTATTCACAATCAGGTTTTTAGTAAAAGGTAAGGAATTGCCAGCATTGCCAAAGTTATCGAAAGGTAAAATGGAGTTTTAAGAAAAGAGTTAAGATTTAACCCAGAAAGCAGCATGCAAACTAATTCCAAACCCCAGACTACTACAGCTGCTATTCAGTAAGAAAGACGATAAAGAAAGAAAAATAACTGTATGTGCCAAGTGAGAGTTGCAAGCTCTGGACCGGAACAACCCTGCTGTACAGTTCTACATGGGAAAGTAATTAGCTGAATAAGTCTACCAGAGCCACAACCACTTTTAAAATACCAAGCCAAATGGAAAGTGAAAACCAGCACAGAAATATGTGGGGTTTTCATACATTTCAAGAATGTTCTTCCCTTGTTTTTCTGGAAGCTGTATCTGCATCTCAATCAGTAACTAAGAGGCTGTTGATGGACTCAAGAGAGAGAAATCAAATGAAGCAAAGCAATCTTCCAAGAAAAGTATGATTTTTAACTTACTGTAAAAATCCTTCTCCCACTGCGATCAAAGGCTATGCAATAAACAGATGATAAATGCCCCAAAATCCTCTTGTGCATCTTCATGTGTTGGTAAGTAGATGTTGGGAACAAGTGGCTGAAACGTCCACATCCAGTTAATTGCCTGGCAGAAATTATATTTACTGGGAGAGGAAAACAAAACAAAAAGAAAACCAAGACATTAATTTTGTCCAGAACCCAAAGTAAATAAATAATAAATCAAATACTATGTTTGGTAATAACTTCATTATACATAATCCATAAATCTGAACCTCTTCCACCTTATCAGAACATTCTGTACATGCCTAGAAAAAAAAAGCCCACTCCTGATGAAGCCTGTCAATACCTACCACACCATACACTGCACTTTCATAACACTGCAGAAGGAAATGATATGCTACTAATACCAATTACAAAAAGTTTCTTTCAGAGTATAACATTAGTTGAAGTGGTGTTTTGTGACAAAAAACTTTCTTTGGAATGGGTTTCAGGTCATATGTGAGGGTAAATGTCCATTCACACGTTCCTCACAAAATCTCTCCTTATAAGAAACAGCAACATCATCATTGCATTTCTATGGCAATGTAATTGAAGAATAAGAAATATGTGGCACTGATGGAAAAGGTTCCTGCTAAAAGAATGGCAGGCATGAGAAAAAACTGCAACAATAAATTATTTCACATTGCTATAGTACATAGCAGTTGCTGCAAGAACTGCCTGAAATCTAAACACACAGAAACGTCATGTAAAAAAAGCACTGAGGGTGGTTTCACTGATGATAACAATAATCTGTCTACTAGGGAAGAAAAGGAGAAAAGAGGCATGCATGTGCCTTTGCTGGAACATGCCACCACATGAAGATAACTGCACTGTGGCTGTAGAACTCAGAAAAAAAAACTAATTCTAATCTCCAATTTCATGCATAATTTGAGATCATTTGGGGTATTCCATTTTACCTATCCTAATTCATGCCACCTGAACTTCTGATTTTAAAGTTTTGAGGGTTTTTTCCAATGGCAGTTAAAGACCCATCACTGCTGCACTGATTGGTTCTATGAGTCCCTGGGACAGCAGCTCCCTGAAGGAACCCCTTATCTTGTTTATTGCACATTGAAGTAGGCAGGGCTTCACCACAGTGGCAAGAAGCTCTTCAGTGCCTTTCAATACTTTAGTTTGAAAGTATAGTGAAGAATTTGACCCACTTTCTCATTGTATGACCATATCATTGCCTATCTGCATAAAAAAAAAAACCCTCATGGAATATGCTAACAAAAATCTACAAAGTCAAAAAGCATCATTTCAAAGGGTTACTACCACATAACACCCGCCTGTAAATTTCTATGATTGAAGAATTTATACACAAGCAGAGATTAAATGGCAATGAAAAGAAATTGTTTCCAGATTTGCAAAAGTCTTCTTATTTCCCAGTTTTATGTTCTGAAATTTGGACTATTTTTAATCACTTGGCAGGACTGGAAAGCTACATACAAGGAGAAGAAAAAGTTGCACAAAAGGTGTAGATGCTTGCAAAAGTCATCAGACTCCCAATGTGACCTCACCTTCAGTCACTGTTTGTTTTTCATGTAAAAACACATATTCGGCAGTACTAAAAAAGCAAAGCACACTAAGCCAAATTAATTTACTATCTACCTATTGTTCAACTGATACCTGATATTACACAGGAGCTGTTAAGTGAAACTGTCTCCCTTAGCAAAGGAAAAAGGAAATCTCTAACCCTTCTTCCCCACCTCTCACAGGAGAGTGCAGAAATCCCATAAACGCTGTCAAGTTTGCTACACATTATTTTATTTACTATTGAAATGTGCCAGCTTACAAGCTAAATTCTTAAAAATATTAAACCTCCCTTTCTCCCACACTGTGGACACTGATAACGCCAACACAGAGACATAGTCATTTAGCGATATGGTAATTGTGCTGTGCCTTTCAATGCTCAAATCATTTAAATACACAACAACAGTGTATCTGCCTTTCAACAATTTCAAATGGTTTTGAAGATTATTTTTACCCACTCAAAGGACTGTGTGAATCAAAAAGTTATACTTGCATTTTGAAATATTTCCAATAATCTCAACGCTTTCTACGTACTACAGTGTTTCCATGTAGTCCTAAAAATACAGCATTGCTGTTTGCTGCAAATCACACCAAGGAAACACTAAAAGGTATAACAAACAGTCAGGCACCTAACTCACTCACACAGACTTTCATCTGGCACTTGGCACCTAACTTTTCCGGTCAATCCCCAAACTGGCAAACAGTTCAGCTGCAGAGGATGTGAAAGCGAATTTCACTTTTTCTGTGCTCATTTCCCTGTTTGAACAATGGGGACAAGGCTCCTCAATCTCCCATGGATAATTCAAAAATAAAAAGCTCTGCTTATGAAATGCTTCAATCACAAGTTTCAGAGAAATACAAACTATTACTGTGCTCCGAGAAGCACAGTCTTCTCCAAAGCAACAGCATCTTCAAACAAAAGGTTAACAAGTACTCAATGTATCTGATTCTCACTACACAAATGCTTAGGGTATAGCAGAAATGTACGCCACAAACACAAAACTGGGATTGGGATTTTTGTCTTCAGGCTATCACAGCCTTCAAAGGAACTGCAAAGTAAAAAACTCCCCACAAAACAAAACAAACATCCCTAATTCCACTTCTTGTATTTTTTGGTAAAAGATTAATACACTATGTCTAAAGAGGGCATTACCTACACATGACAAAAATCCCTGTGAGTTTTGCTCTCTTCAGTATAATGAAGTTATTGTACTCGTAAGGCCTAAAAGCATTAAAAGAAAAAAAAAAAAAAAAACAAATTCAAATCCCATGCAAAATTAGCAACAGAGTAACCCTAAAAACTTTCATCAACCTATCAAACTAGCTGCTATACTTCACACCACACTGGGCATAACAGCTGCCAACTCTACGCCCTCACTATATTCTGCCAGGAAAAACTGTAATAACTGCGTTGATGTTATTTTCACATTAAAAGTGAGCATTACAGTCCTTAGTGCAAGTATGGGTACAGTGGCTGGGGCAGAGAGAAGTCACATGCTATAACAGTAATTCTTCAATCACAATTCATTCTACCAGAGATAACAGCAGTTTCTAGCAAAACTCTTGCAAGAAAGCTCACTTAGGTTGAATAAAACCAAAACCCATTACCAATAACCCATCAGTGAAAACAAAAGTTAAAAAGCAATCATCAGACATCACAAATTTCAATCTTAAGTCACAGTTTGAGAAGCAATGAAAATGTTTCAGTGTGGACAAATTCCCCTCACGGCAGCAGTTTCCTTCCTCTCTCTATAAACCCTTGTCTCGCTCCACTTACAGCAAGCAAATATATTGTTTTAAATGTAGTTTCTCCTGTATTAAGAGTGATGGCTTCACATTATACTATTTTACCCACTGAAACTGTAACTTCACTGTAGCTTCAGAATGAGGACATGACATTTTACACAGCTCAGGACATGTGGTGAGCAGGCTCTGACCCCATCATAGGGCTGGATCAAGCATGAAGATCGGGTACCGGTAAGATGACTGGGAAATAAACACATTCGGCTCACACATGTAAAATATCTTAGAGAGTGGATGTGGCCACAAAGACATCTAGACCCAGGAAAAGCACCAAAAGAACAAAGCGTTCAGCTGCTGACTCCACTGAGCAAATTTACAGCAGAGAAACATCATCAGTTTCTGACTTCAACAGAGCACTGCTATTTGGCAGCCCTAAAGTAGCTGGATCACCTTGACTGCACATTTCCATACAGCTGAAATGCTTGTTCATTGAGACTATGCTAGGTTCCAAATTCTGTGCTACTTTCTCTAACAACAGATAGAGATACATATTCTTGCTCAGGTTAGAACACCCTAGTAACCAACTAAAGAGGGAAAATCACCTTCTTTCTAATCTGGTTTGTGTTGCCTACAGAAAAAAAAGTCCTGACAAAACTGAAGTCATATTAAAAAAAATGGTATAGAAAATATTTACATTACATGTGAATAGCTCCCATTGCTGAGATGCTGAACAACCAATCTGCCACCTTTCTGGCTGGAAAAGCATAAAGGGAGTTCTAAACATACCACTACTGCAAAACCTGCAAAGAAACAGTCTAAAAGACCATCCTTACTGTATTCACTGTGTTATCCTGTCAGCAGCAGAGAGCTGACAGCATGTTCCCTTCCTCTCCTCCCCCAGCAGATCACCACAGACCTCCAAGACTCAACAGACAACATGTTCCTGAGAATGACTCCACAACTCAGCACTTCTCAAAGACACCCTCAGCCAGAAGATTCCAGCTCTGCACAAACATGCTGGGAAAAGGGCAACACTGACTTTTTGCTCTGGTTCCACTGAGCATGACCTTCTCCTTTGGAGTACAGATCACAAAGTCACATGCCAAGCTCAACCAGATAAAGGCAAATCACTGCAGCTACCAACTCTTCCAACTGGGAGGGAAATGATATAAGAATACTTTAAGCTGCTCATTCTGTACCTTATTTACCAGTCTACACAGGCAATTACACAATCATTATGTCTCACTCACGAACACACATTATTATGGGTGTCTATTTCTTCAGCCCAACTACCTCAGCCAGTAATTCCAGAAAACTCAATCTGACTAAGCCAGCTCAGTATGGGAATACACAATTACGCCAATAATATTAAAGAGGTTGGGTATGCTTCTTCGTTTTGCATTTTAAAACAAGACACACACACACACTACAACATCTGTGGCTGTCACTACTCCTCAGAGAAAAACACCTATTTCACACAAATATACACAGAAGAATTTTGTGATCTCCACTTCAGGGTTAAAAATGGGGAATCCTAAAACCAAACTCCTGCCTCCTGTACAGCTTAACTATAATCAACTCCTTATTTTAATACTTGGACACATTTTCCTCTCTTACTATGTATCTACACCAAGAAGACTATTCTTTCAGGAACCAATACTTACAAGAATTAATTCCTGGCTATAAAAGACCCATTTCCACATAACACCTTTGCATTTCTTAAAAAAAAAAAAACCCAAACAAGCCAATTTATAGGAAAATACCAAATCCAACAAATCATCCTGTTCTCTAAGTCACTAAATAGTCACCAAGCAAGCAGCACAGACTTTTGCCATGAAAGTAAATACTGAAGTCCAATCTGCTAGTATTGGCCATTGACAATATTGCATATTCCAAAAACACACAGTCTGATTTTTCTCTTGTGAAAGAATTGATTCAGAAGTCCTTACTGAAATACAGAACTAGAGAAGCTGAGTGTGTGCAATGAATTTGTAGTTTAGCCTATTAGCAATCCATCAGCCCAACTGGTAACAGTAAAGCAACTGCAGAACCAGTCAGGAAGTATAAATATGTAGATATGTACAGAAGTACTAATATATGGAAACAATTTTCTGTTTTTAAAGTCCATGGTATGACTCATAAATTATTTGACAAAAGCAGGAAAAGCACTAATGCAACAGCTCCCTATGCACTAGTTCCAGGCAAATAGCCATTCTTTTTTCATACAGAAGACCTGTAATTAACTCTGCTATTCCGTCACACTGCTGCCATGCCACCACAGACCTTATGCAAAGAGTGCTATTGATTTCAACCACAAACAGCCTGGGCTTTGGCACTTTAATGTCTGACAAGGATTAATTTTTAGTAACGAGAGAGAAAGTGTAGAAGCACAAACAGAACAGACATGGCAGAAACAGAAGACTGCCATCATCATCCCTATATCACCAAAGGAATGGGAGAACTATATGTGAATGGATTCCCTAACAAACCTGGAAAAGTTTCTACATTTGCACAAACACACAGTAAATACAGGTAAAATACCCTAAGAATTAAAAAAACCATGACCAACAGGACTTATATTTATGCCTACAAGAATCAAACTTGTTTGCTATAGAAATAATTAATGCAAGTTCAGACCATACAAAGAAAACTTTTCCGTTTAAGCAAACAGAGAAACTCTGTAATGATACGTAAGCTGAATGCCTACATATATCTGAGGTTTATACAACTTCTTCATCTAACTGAAACACTGAAGTAACCCAAATGTAGGTTTGGTGATTATTTCCTTTTTGGAGAGGGATGCTGCAAGCAGTCTGTCTTCTGTCAAAATAAAACTAAAATGAATGCTTGAGTCCAGAAAGTTCCCTGGGAGCCAGGCGCTTTGTTCTGGCTAAGATTCCTGAATAAAACGATTGTCTTCATGCTTCTGTGGCCATGCCGGCTCAATCTTCACAGCATATGTACAGATTATGTACACATATCATAAAAAAATCCTCAAGCATGTTGCCCTCCAAACAGGAAGTTAACATGCAAAGCTTTTCAATGTGGCTACATCATTTTAACATGTGTACACACATTAGGGAAGATCCAAGCCTGAATAATACATAAAGGGCTATTCTATTTTCAGTGAGAAATCTCTTTCAGGCTAATTCATGGTGAAATGTCAGAAAAGCCATTAATGCAAGCCCACAGTAGTGTTTCAGTCAGCAAGAGTAACTTTCAGCGGGAACAGTAATAAAAATACAGAGAAGGAAAAAAAACACCCTATGTAGCTTTCAAAACTCACCCACGTTTGGTGGTTTCCCATAATTTACAGGTAGTTCGGGAGGCCGGCCTCTGTGAAGAGCTGCAAATGCAGATCCTTTCCATAGCGTATGTCTGAAGTCTGTAACAGCAAGATAAATGAGGCATTAGTGAGCCAATCAGCCAAACTGGGTCCAACCGACCTATTCTTCTTAGAATCAAGAGCATCAAGCACTACTTCCAGCATCCCAAAATCAGATTTGTCTTTTTAAGTAGTATGTCAGAGACCTAACACTTACAGAAGATTGCTACTCTGATTCTAGTTCCTAAGCAATATGACTATAAATTATTTCTGCTTATTTTGGCTTCCTTTTGGTGATCAGGGAGTCTAAATTGATGGAAAGAAAATGAAAACAATAGGTGTGCTCAGTACTGAGGCAGGACTGAACTGCAGCATGTTTTTAGTCCTTCTGCAGTCCCAGCACATACAGGACCTTTCCTTATGAACTGTACATTTGAGAATACACAGATACATTTGCTCCCTGGAAGTGGCAGAAGTAAAAGGTTTAGGTTTTTCTTTCCTATAAATGTGTTTTCCTGCAGTTGGTGGCAATGTGCCTCCCTTTCAGACTGTCCTTTGCACCCCACCTCCAAAAAACATTGCTTTTAAAATGAAGACTGTTTTCTCTAAACACTCTGAAGCTTTCTGCTGCCAACTGGCCTCAGCGAGCCTCCTCTCTAGAACAATAGTGATTTTTCTGTGACTGTTCAGAGTGCCTCAGAAATTAGACCTGGACTTCTTCCATTTCTGGCCATCTGGAAGGAGGGAAATGAGCTTCTATGGTGAGTAAGGATGGAAACAGAAGGACAGTGCCACAGATTGGTGGATCTGTGTATCACCATTTAGATCTCTGAATATGAAGTGTGCCATGACTCAGACACTCAAGAGCACCTTCTGATGAAAATCCAAACTGCATCACAGATCATTACAATGACACACATTAAAACCAGCACTTGTGCTTTCTATAATAGATCAAAATAGTTATAAACACTAATGGCAAATGGAAACTTCATACCAATATACAACTAGTGGGAGTGGAAATTCATGCATGTTAACTTTGGAAAAATTAAGCTCTTTCATATTAGTGTTTTTAAATACCAAATGGCACAATATCACAGCACCTTTTTCTGAAGGGGAAAAAATCCCACCCTAAATCTAGAAAAATCTTTTTGCGACGCATTTATCACGTGACTTAGGAAGTACTACTTCTTTCAGCGATTCATCTAGCCTCTGCCCCCTAACTCACCTAAGAAAGTTGTGTTTCTCTGCACGAAAATGTTTATTTTCTCTCTGTTTTAAGATACAAACTGAATGTGAAATGAACAAATGGTTCTCTGCAGGCCTTCCTGCAAACCTGAAATTCTCCTCCCAGTCATGGCACAGCATAAGCAAAACAAGACTCAGGCCCAAACTTTGCGTAAGGAAATGTGTTTGCAAACAACACATCACTCCAGGTGACATTCAAGGGATCAGCAGAATGCTATAAGACCTTGTTAGCATCCCAGTGTGACTTCAGAGGATGAGGTAAATTAAGTGCTCAACTGCCACTGAGACAGGAAGGTCCTGCTCTCCCATCCCTCCTCCTCTCCCAGAAGAATGCTCCTCCTGACTGTGTCACCTCCAGCACTCTGATCCTTCCATGAGCCCATGTAATTCACTACAACAGCAATAACAAATTTTGGAACACTTTAGTTCTCTGAATCAACACATCACAGGATCAAGTAACTTCTGGCTCCTACAGGGAAGAAGTGGCAGCAGCATGGAGTGAGAAGGGAAGGGAGGAACAGTTCTTTTCAATAGCAGATGGCTCTCAGATCTGTTTAGTTATAACACAAAACTGCTCTCAAGATCATTATCTCAAGCAGAGCAGCTTTTCAAAAGGAACAGGACTGGTGCTCTATTCATGAAAGGAATGGAGGCTTTGGTTCAAATTAACTTTAAGAAGGACAAGCAAGAATTATCACTGAATCAGTCTCACCTTCTCCCACCCTCTAACTACTACCTCAAATGCCACCCTGCCCTTCAAGCTGACACACCAGTCTGCACTGCCAGGGATCTGAATAATAGAACAAATGGAAGAAATCAGCCTGAAAAATAGCCCAGCAAAAACCAGACTGCTGGGTTAATTTAGATCAAGGCATCTGTGTATGCATATAAAAAAATGTCTGTTTTTCAGATGGATCAAATGGATCCAGTCCAGTTCCTCACATCATTTACACAAACACCAGTTCAATGTGCTGGGGAGGGAAGGCAAAGAGGCCAATAACTACATCAGGCAACTGCAGGCAAGAGCAGCTCCTAAGACAGTACTTTCAACCAGAGAAACACACATGTAACAGGACTAGCAAAAACTGCACTTTAGCAAGACTACAACAAAAAAGCTGACAAGCACAGGAGACAAACCAGGGGTCATGCAAACACATACAGATACCACAGTATGAACTGAAACAAATGGGGGTTTGATCATTGAAATCAAAATCAATCACACACAAATTGAGACTCTTACCTTTTGCTGCCCGCAGTAGAGACTGGCGCCCGACACCTAGCAAGGTCTGCACACCTAGGACACTCTGTGGGATTTCCTTGTCTAAAAGGGGTCCAAGTCTCTCACAGATCCTAAGAAGATAATCCGGAGGGATGTGTGCATTGACAGCCACCTAAACATATAAACAACACAGATGTTTGGAAACGGTTTTACTCTTGCTTCTACTGTTACTACTTTGTTTGGTTTGTATTCAGTGTTAAAGTTACTGAAATCAAGTATAATACCCCTGAAAGCCCCCCAAGAATATATTACACCTAAGATGTCTTTTAAAGTGACATGGAATGCTGAAAAAGTCAGACCAGAAATTCCAGATGGTAGCAACTACAGTTGTAATTTAGGATCTCCCTTCATAACAAAACCCCCTGAAATTCAGAGTAGTGCTCTGCGCACTCAAGTGCAGTTTTCTGATCAAAGAATAGGACGTCTTTCCTGAGGACTTTTTTTAAGCCCTTTTTTACCCTCCAGTTCATTCTTTTCACATTTCTTGCTTAGCTGAAACACTTTTGCCAGGCACACATTACCGTAAGAAGCACGTGTGCTAAAGCCTAAAACCCTAAACATTGTTCTAAAAGCAACAGCCAATCTCCATTAGCTGCTGGGAGTAGGTATCTTTAAGACCCACACATGTAGGCTCCTAATTCATAATGTCAAGAAAACATTCTTTTCCTTTAGACAGAGATTGTTTTCTATGGTGAGACAATAGGTTTTTTCCAACAGTCTGTTCAAATAGCAAATAAACTGTGCCTCATTATCCAGAATGTCCTGCACTTGCCTAATTTTTACTGCATTTACTAGCTGGCAGAAAAAACTCAACATCAGAGCTTATTTAGCTCCTTCAACACAGAAAATGCAGCTATATCCATCTCCTTTCTCAACAGTAACAGGTCACGCAGCTTTTAAGTACCTGTGATTCACGATGGAAAAAACAGTTGTATTAGAACTATTCCAACTTTCTGTTGCAATATTATGATGAAAGAGATGGCCATAAATCAGGGGTTTCTTTTGGTTTACCAAGCCACAAACTAATGCCAAATAACACTAAAGCTGACCCGAAAGGGCCGGAACAGTGCTCTTTGTAAACAAATAATAGCAGGCATATGCCGGCACACCACCCTCTCTCGTACATGACCACTTGAAATGTGGCCAGTCACACACCAATATGGGGCTGTGAGTACTCGCTGCCCATACAGTTCCTCCCAGTGGCATGGGACAAGTTCTTGTGCAGCTACAGTGATCCAGGATGATTCCCCAATCTGGTTAAAAGCACAACCAAGCTCCCATCTGGATCATCTCCAGTGCTCACCTACTGCAGAGGGAGCAGTTTCAGCTCCCCTGGTGTGGAACGCTCACCCAACAGAAGAAGGAACAGGTTTTTTGCCAGGTTTAGCAAAGCTGACTGTGATTCACAGATGGGACAGGGCTGGTGGAAAGCAAGGTACAGTACCACTTCTTTCCACAGAGCACCATCAGATAGGCCCAAGTATCCTGCCTACTCAGACTCAAAGATATGCCCAGCTCCTGCCCCAGCCCACCGAAAGGAGCAGCACACATCAGGAAGAAGGAAAAGGTATTTCACTCCAACCTGCTGCCAAAACATTGTTCGCTGAACTATGTCATCGAACATATCATTACGACATGTCATTGGGAAATCATTCACTCCAACTGGGCAATAGCAGTGGTGCTATGGGCTCAGCGCAGTGACTCACACCTTGTATAACGCAACCACCTGCATCAGAAGCACAATCAACCCCATCCCACAAATCAGGCTTTAACCAAAGAAACACAAAAAAGGAAGAGCTTTTCTAATCATATATACAATTATCATTTGACTAAACCCAACTGAAAACTCTTCCAATTTGATGGAAACTGACAGAAAAGAGTCAGGCTTCTCCACGCATCCTTTCAGTCAGTGAGTGTTAGTGTCTGGCCTTCTGATGGAAACAGAAGAATCACAGCTCTGCAGGAACAATAACCTCAAGAAATACATTAATGTAGTCCCATTTCATTGCTTTTCATACTATGAGCATCAAGGAATGACCCCATGAATGCTCTTTTGCACTGACCCAGTTCCTCCAGCCATTTTAACTTTTTTTTCCCCGAAAAATCACAGACTCCCAAACTTGTATTAGTACCTTCCCATTGTAAATTACTTTGTAATTTACATGTCTTTTACTGTAAAATACAAGATATTATAGAAGTCAAAATGAGCTAAAAGGATTATCTGAACTTCTGCATTTGTCTATTCTTCTTACTCATTTCTGAAATATTACAAATGTGTTAATGAGATGAAATATTTTATTATCTTGCCCTAGTCTCCCTTCAGTATGGAAAAGATCTGAAAGAATCTCAAACAAAGGCAATTCTAAAGAGTGAATCTGCAATTTAATAAAATCTGAGTATGAAATCCTTTTTTACATCTCTGATAATTAGTTACATGCTTCTCAGTCCGCAACTGCCAATTCGAATAATTTATCAGGATTAAAGGATTTAAAAGAAAGAGAGTAAACAATCCAGAAGCTGTGAAATTTTAGACTTCTAGAGTGGGGAAAAAAACAAACCATGCCACTGTCTCTGGAAATACAAAGTTTCACAGAAAGTCCAAACCATTCTCCTAGTGTCATGCAGCAAAACACTTCCCCTTTCAGTGAGGAGCATGTCCCTTTTAAAGTATTGCTGCTACTCCATGTCTAGAGATAGGTGCTGAATTCAGCCTGGCAGCAAATAACCTACTATGGAGGCAGAGCAGAAGTTATACAACAAGCAGTCCTGGTTAGCTCAGAGCATCACTCAGAAATGGAAAGGGACTTCATTGGTTAAAGATCCACAGGTTAAGCGACAGTTCTATAAGGAATAGCAAAGAGAGAGAACATCAACACATGTGCAGACTGGCCAGCATTCAGAGATGAAAGATGGATGTGCCTGACTGACAGAGCATGTGGCAGTTAAGTGCACATGCCTGGTGGTAATTTGCCTGGGACATCCAGACGTTAAGCAGCTCAGGATACCAGACATCTGCTTGATCACAGCCCAGACCAGAAAAGTTGGCAAATCCACCATGGAGCCAGAGTTAAATCGGCACAAGTGTGCTGCTGAGGAATCTAGTTTTTAGTGCACAGTTTTATTAGACTGTAAATTTTTCTAAGCAACAGTTAATGTGGAGCATATTGCACAGACCAGGCACACATTGATGTGACCACTCACTTTAAAAACAAGCCCTACTCACCAGATTTGCCACCTGCAATCAGAAAGTGCCATGCTACAGAAGAAATGCTGCATCACACTTCTTTGCCTGAACATTGTCATGTTTCTACAAGCCAGAAGAGCCCAAATAAGTGACCCTTAATCTGAATATTATCACTGTTGTTATTACCAAAGCAGGCAGCAAGAGCAGCAAATTCTCCTGGAGAATATTTTTCCATATTAAATTCCAGATAAAACGCTTAAACCACAGCCCAATGCAAACCAAGCAATTCTATTTTCAGGTTCCCAAAAGAACTTGAAACAAAACCCCTTTCTTTCACCTCTGCATGAGACAGCTGTAAATGGATTTTAAGTATCTTTCTAAAACATGAAGCTGCAAACACAGAGCTGAAACAATGATTTCTGAAAAATCAGACTTTCATTGACAGAAGGATGGAAAAAGGCAAAGCTTAGCATCAGTTATAGCCACACATTTCAGTGTGCCAGTCCAAATCCCATATAAGGATATTATCACCTCCTCAAATACATTGGAAAGTATTTTCTTAGAGTATTAGAAAATATTTTAGAAAACTCAAAAAACCAGAGACAAGTAATACAGGCCAAAACCATGCCTGACAAGAACTTCTTAAAGCATGTCATTAAATAATGCAGAAGAGCTGAAAACATGCTAAGTGAAAGCAAGTCATGCACCCTGGGATAAATCACGAAGGGAAAAACCTTTTGTTGCCTTAAGATGTGAAAAACCCTATAATGGTTAACATGTGAGAGCACAAGAATGCCACAGTAACACAGAAGAGTTCTCAGACATTGTAACCGTACAGGTCTTCTGGGTTTAAAAAACTTTCAAGAGTTGTGTAAAGTTAACTCATTCTTTTAAACAAATCTACATAAACAACCCCGGGCGAATATAACACAGCCACGACTGCTTGAACCAGTATGGACATAAGTTGCTACAGTGATAAGCAGCTCCAAGTAAACTAGGCAAAGAACTATCAGTGAAGTCACGTCAGGGCTAGGAGAAAGTCATACCCCTAAAGGTGTTCATGCTTCTATTGTTGGAAGCATTACCATGTAACCTCAAAGACTACTGGGCAAAGGGTTCTCACTGGACAGCTGAGAAGACAGGCAAGAATCTTGTTGACCCCAGAAACAAACAAACAAAATACCCTGGTACAACTCCTGACAATTTCTCCTCCAAGGAAGGAATTTCCTCCAACAGAGGAAACAAACAAAAATGACTCATTGTAATTACTTCTTATAAGATGCCTGTCTCCCCAGGGATCAGAACCTGATAACTCTGAAACATCTCTTTTGGGAAGCTCAGTAAAACATTGCTTCAAAGCACAGACAAAATTTGTCACAAGACCTGCATAATGGAAGCAATGCAGGCTGCAACGCAGACCTTCGAAGGCTCCACCACAGCCAGTCCCCTGTGGGCTGTTGTGCAGCAGTACCAGATTTCTAACCTCCAGGCAGTCGTACCACACTTCCCTTGTTTGCCAAAATAGCAATCAATTAAGAATCAATTGACAAGTGTACCAAAAAGGCAGCAGAGGAGACCAAGAAGACCAAGGTGAGCAAGCAGGAAATTACTCAAGACTTCAAACATGGAATCTCAGCAAAAGGGAGCTCTGATACTGGACATGCACAAGATGTCACCAGTATGCAAATAGACATGAATTTGAAAAGCCATTACCAGATTCCCCAGAGAGAACAGGTTGGAACTACCATACTGCCAGATGACATTTTCCTGAGGTGACAAACCCGTAACATCTCTTCTCTGCTAATAAGGGATTGGTGGTATCTATAAATAACAGAACCTCAGTCTCAGAGCTAGTTTTAAATCAATGCAGATGGGCAGGGCAGAAACTCAAAGTCAAATCCCATAAGCTGTTCCATACCAGCACAGCCACTCAAGGATGCAAATTCTCCACTTGAATACACTGTCAAACAATAGCTGATTTTTTGCTTTTCCTGAAATTATCTTCAGCACAACAACCAAAACAGGCTGAGCCAGAAGAGACAGCCTATCAAAGTTCTTGAAAACCAGACCAGAGTCAGTAATCTTCATCAGGAAAAAAAGAGAGATAATTTCAAACAGCAGTCCACTGGAGACTGTTCTGATAAGCTGAGTTGGTTCAGCCTGACTCATCTGTACCACAGCTGAATGGCCATGGTTACTTTAAAATAGGTGTACGAGTTGCTTGCAGGTTTGACATACTTCAGGCCTTCATAAGGAAAGCGATGACACCCCACCCCCCCCTTTACAAACGTGGTTCATGCCTCAAGACCACCATCAGTCAATAACAAAGTAGAACCTGCTTTGGAGTACATCTGGTTGATTACCTAGGCAGGCAGCCACATGTTGCACATAAAAAGGACTCCAAAGTGAAACAAGGAGAAATGACAATGGGAACACAAATACACATGTGTGAGTCTTCTCTGCTCGGTTTTGCACATTAGGCGTGATTCTTCTGAGTGTGTCTTAAATTACCCTTCTGCCTTGTGGTACCTGACATTTAAAGTCAAAGTCCAAGTTCAAATAAATAATAATAAAAAAAAAAAGAAATCTCAACAGAGTTTCCAGACCTTGACTAAAAGCTGGAATGTAGTGGGAGTAAACATTCCCGAGATAAAAGCCACCTAATAGGAGATTCGGTTGTTACATCTTTATGGTTTCCAAAAGAGCAGTAACAACATACTCAATGGCAAGAGTATCAGTGTATTTCTGAAACATACCAACACCAACCTGAATAGTCAGACTGAGAATAGAAAACAAAGTTGAAACACCAGCAATTAAAACAAGAAATACTTGGTTGGATTCACCAAAGCAGAATGTTGGGCAAGCAACCAAAGAAATCAGACTTCCCTAAATTCACTGGGTTCGACTACCTCAGGCCTGCCTGGCCAGCATAGTTGCAACACTGGGCAGAGATTGTACTTGAATATGGTTTTCTGTGTGGAAGTATTCAACAGGGAGAAATGGGTAGAAAAGACTCTATCTCCAATTGCCAGCATCTGTAATTTATTTTGGTTCACTATGTGCCTGAGATAATTCAAAGTTCAGAGTTATCTGTATTCTTCACAATCATGGCTTTGTTCTAAACACAACATGCAGACATCTAGCTAGTCCTGAAGTCAAGTAGTTCAGGTTAATATGCAATCATATGCAACCAAAGGTCCAAATTCCAAATACATCAGACCCTAAGCAATGAAGGGGAAAAAACAGTCTTTCTTCAACATCCTCAACAACAGCTTCAGTCCGAGGATGAATAGAGAGGAGCTCAGTTCACCTTACCCAGCATCAACCTGCCTCAGTGTAATGATTCATTTATAGCACTGTTCCTTACTGTAAATCATAATACAAAGTTAAATAATCCTCAGAAATAGTCAATACCACTAAATACTACTAAATAATAATATATAGTACTAAATAAAAAGGCAATCTGAAAGGAATGATTAGTTTCACACAAGAGGAAAAAAAATCCTATACTTAATTTTGAAAATTCTATACAGAAAGAAACATTTTCTCATTAATTCCAAGCCTCACTTTACAAGGGTTTGTCTCCTGTTTCTGAAAGCTTAAAGCATATGGTTTCAACAACACCATCCAACACACACATCAAAAAAGGTTTTAGGGCTTTTCTATTTGCACCCAATAGAATGAAAGGGAAAAAACATACATGGTACTGTAACTGACTAAGCAAAATCAGTGTGTCTGAAATCAGACTTCATACTGTCAGTTTCCTCTAAAACTGACAATAGTCAGAAGCTAAACCTGAGCAACCTATAGTTACAGTTCATGTAAATTTCAAGTAAATTCAGCATTAAAATGTACTGAATGCAGTACTTACTCTATGTCAGCTCATACAATGCACAGTCCCAGAATTATCCACAAGAGGTATGATGAAGCATGACTTTCATCTTAAATTCTTAATACACTTTGGAAAAGGAAAGCTAGCAGGTTCAAATGCCTCATCTTGAAACAGGAGCTCTTCCATCTGTATCTGAGCTTCTGCAACATCGCTAAAGTGGAAAACTAACTGTTGAGCAAGCTATAAAGCAGTTGGAGCAACAGTCATGTCAAAACGCCACATCACCCTTGCACTGAGCAAGATGGGAAAGGCAAGGATGTACTTTCAATTCCCTCCAGGTGAGGAGACAGCAATGATCACACGCATGCAGTATATCAATATTATAAAAGCTATTAGTAAGTTTACCTCATTCTAACTGGAAAGTGCTAAATCAGCACCAGACATGATTGCCCACAGCTCACAGAAATGGGAACAAGGCCATTTGTACCCTTCAGAAGCACATCAGAATGACTTTTGGGTTTCGCTGCTGTCTCAGGGCAGCCAGCATGGACACGCGCATCCCAGGGCTGCGAAGGGAGAATGTCCATCCCCACGGAGCGGGCCCTTGGCAGCTCAGAGGGAAACTGACCTTCCTCAATGACAGGGATCCGTATGGTTTGTACCTAGCACAGGCAGCTACTCCACGTATTTCACTGGCATTTAGTAGTGTCAATGTATCATCTCCTAAAACCCACTTTTTTTTACATTGCAGCAGGCCCATTCGGCTCGGCTTGGCTCAGGGCTTCAGTCCCGACTGCCGCCGCAGGCTGGGAACGCGGCGCCGGGCCCGGCGGCGGGCGGTCAAATTGCCGTTGTTCGCACCGTCTTTTCCCATGAGGGTGGCTCTGCGAAGCGTTTTCTGTGACTGCTTTGTGCCCTGCTTGGCAGAGCGCAGTTCAACAGCCCGTATCTCGCAGAAACAGTGTGTCCTGCGCAGGCAGAGGGGGAGGCCGTAGAGCACCGCACCTGGGGTACGGTCGGTGAGCCTGGGCAGGCAGGCAGTGAGCGGGACGGCCAGGACAGCTCTGAGGCCTGTCCAGTTTCGACTACGGAAGCCAGTGTAAGATGGAGCCCTGCTTTCTGTCTGTGGCTCTGGGTGGCAGCACTAGCAGTTAGGTGGAGGAGAGCAAATTTGTTGCATTGTCTGTCTGGGTGCCAGCAGGTTTTGCTCCATGCTCACCACCCTCTGTAGTGCTCGAAGGCATCTTGATTCCAGGTTCTGGTCCCACCTGCTCTTCCTCTACATGGCAGTGCCAAAAATCACATCGATGCACTTTTCTGTCCATCACTGGACTGCTCTGAGACAATGAAATAAATGCCAATGAACTTAACTCCAGTTCCCAGGAAGCATGATGCGGAAGTGTGATCACAGAATGACAGAACGGTTTGGGTTGGAAAGGACCTTACAGAGCATCCATTTCCAACCTTTCTGCCACAGGTAGGGTCACCTTCCACTACACCAGGTTGCTCCAAGCCCCATCCAACCTGGCCTTGAACACTGCCAGAGATGGGGCAGCCACAGCTTCTCTGGGCAACCTGTGCCAGTATCTCACCACCCTCACAGTGAAGAACTTCCTTCTAATATGTGAATCTTTCGTCCTTCAGTTTAAAGCCATTCCTCCTCCTCCTGTCTGTACATACCCTTGTAAAAATTGTTCTAGCTGGAGGGCATTAGATAATGCACAACTTTTGTTATTTCTTTCACTTTTAATGGATGTTTCCTACAAAAGTAAATAAAGCCTTATTTTTCTTTCAAAATACATTACCCTTGAAAGACAAAGGAGCAGCAGCTGAGGTATCTGAAACTACCAATTACTCAAGGGTATAATTTGCGGGATTTCAAAATGAGAGCATCCCTCTCAGAGGACACGTTGTGAGAACAGGATGTGCCAGGCATAGCCTTTACCTCTGCAGTAGTGCAATATACTGTGGATTATATAGACTCAGAATAGTTAGGGTTGGAAAGGACCTTAAGATCATCTAGTTCCAACCCCCCTGCCATGGGCAGGGACTCCTCACACT
>JANRGW010035038.1:0-46150 GCA_024733675.1 Psilopsiagon aymara
GCCCATGGCAGGGGGGTTGGAACTGGATGATCTTAAGGTCCTTTCCAACCCTAACTATTCTATGATTCTATGATCTTTTCCGTCTAATTAACTGAGGTGTTTTAATCCAGATGTTAGTCTTTCACTGTTTATTTTCACAGTGCAGCAGATGCACTTCTGAAACAGCTTTGAACCAATGTACTTCTGGATAACAGCTGGTCCAGTGGCAGCCTCACAGCTCCACAGCAGAGCTGTGAAGTTCAATGCAGGCTTTTCACTCAGTTTAAGGACATTATCGTGCGTATCTAGATTTAAAAACTTACTCACCTAAGGGAATTCTTCAGCTTTTGTGGCCCTCTTTTGTTTGAAACCTGAGACATTATATACTTGATAGATCTTTAGCAGTGCTGTATTCTGTGTACTTAGATTAACAAATGCTAATTCTTTTAATTGAAATATTGTATTGATATAGTGGGGAGAGACATAATAATCCTCCCCTTTTCGGGTAGATGTGTGCTGAACTTGGAGACATTGGTTTTTCCGTAGGTCTCCTGAATGAGAACTTTCCAGTCAGCATTCACTGCTCTAGACAGTAAAGGGAGACAAGTTCCAGTGAAGCTGCTTTTGTGAGGGATTTGGGAAGCCTCTGCTGCCTTCTCATATGTGCAGAGTATGCTGGAGTGAGTGCAATGGCTCCCTGCAGACAGAGAACAATTTTGGATTAGGCTAAGAGATTTGTAGAGACCCTTCTAAGGAATCACATCTTTGTTGAAGTGTTTTTCTACTGTTCAGTGCTTTGTCTATCTGATGCATGCTTTCTGTTCATGGCTATTTGAGTTCTAGGGCACTATGTTCAGAGGCTAAGAAGTACTTTATAGCGTATAGTAGCTTGTCTTGTGGTTTTGGGTTTGTTGGTTTTGGGGGTTTTTTTTGCCAGTTTTGTGGAGTAAAGTTGTTTTTTCTTATCATGTTTTGTACTTAAAGATACAGAAATACTATTGACCCTACCACACCAAGCAGTCTGAATATGTAGTGGTTCATTTGTTTAGTTGCTGACTGTAAAATAAGGTATTAAATCTGTGTAAGTTTAGATTAATACACTGTGAGCATCTGGTATTCGTATGTAAAGATGACTTCAGCCATAATTCTGGAGATACAAAATAAGCACTTAGATTACTCCATATATATAACTGAAAATGTGTGTTAGTAGAAGTTACCTTTTGAATAACTACTGTTATATTGTACATCTGCAGTAGTGATGAACTCTGAGGAGTGATTATGAAGGTAGTCATGTGTCTCGTGACTCAGGCAGCTTGTACCTGCTAGCAAAGCTGTCCTTGTGCTATGGTTGACCAGTATAATACTGGCAGAGGACCCTTGGGAGTCCCTCCTGCTTGGTCTGTCACCCCCCCTGCATTCATGTAGTCATGCTTTGGGGGACAGTGTTGCTGAAGTTTCAATTGTTAATATGGCTCAATCAATGTCCTGCTATTCAGAGGCAGGATGGTCCTACTATGTCCTTGACCTTTGAATAGCTTTAGTTTTGTGCAAAGAAGAGTTTGTGCTGACTTGTACAAGGAGGGAAGTTTTGAGTTTCATGATTTAAGTTCAATCTGCTTCCATTTAAACTTCATAACACAACTGAAAATGAGCCCAGAATGGTCATCCTGGTCTGACTGTTCTGTTTAGATCGAATAGTGCTGTTTCTTGTCTTATGGGCTAGCAGGAGCCTGGGTTTCCTGACTGTCAGGGCGCCTCTCATGTTGAAGGAAAATAACCAAAGTGACTGCAAAGGCAGCTCTGGGCACTCTGGAAGTCCTCAGTGATTGTGACCTTATTTCCTAGTTCTGCTTGCTTAGGAAGATGGTCAGGCATAGAGTCATGATTTTTTTTCCTTTCCTTCAGCTCTCCTAATAAAGTGAAATCATAATTCTCTCTTCCTGTAATTCTAGGATCAATATTTAATCATTTATATCTAGCTAATTCATCTCTAGTATTTGCAGAGGAAACGCTGTCTGAAGTGTGGTTGCACAACTTACGTGAGCAAGCTTTCTCCTGAAGCTTCAAACACCTTGTGGTTTCAGCTGCCAGACAGCCTAGGATCTGTGCTTCTCAGGCCGTTTAGGGAATTCTGCGGGAGGAACAGGTCACAAAAGGTGAAATATATGGCAGAAATTAAATGAGGCAGAACAACGCTGTGATGATTTAGCCTTGAAAACGGAGACACTCTGTGACTTACTCCACATATTGACCATAAGAGTTAAAAACCTCTAAAGAGCAATTGCTAATCATTGCACCTTGTTCTTGTTCCATAGCTGGCTGTAGTTTTCAGACCATCCTATAAAGGAAATGTAATTTCTCCATATTACAGATGGGGGCACTTCTGGGTTGTGCAGAATGTGTTCAACGCCAAAAAGGGCTGACAGTTTATGCTAACAGATATTTCTGGCTTTCCTTAAAGACAGCAGGGCTGAGCCCAGCACTTTGCACTGCCTGAGGCCTCCCTACAGATTGAATACAGTCCCCTCACTGTGCTGATGGGGTGCTGCTTTGATCTGGTGTGGGAAATACAACATGCTTTTCTGTTGCCAGAGTGGGCAAGGGAGAGGGTGCTGGACAGAGTTGATTTCAAGTAATAGGCTTTTCAGTTCTGTGTACAGTGCAGTAGCATTCATGGAGAACCTGAAGCTGCATCCAATGCAGTCTAGAAGCTCCTTCTAGAGATTGTTCTCCTTGTGTGAAACTCAGCCATGAGAAACCCAGACAGAAAAAGGTAGAATAGGTTTTTATGCTTAAAATAATCCTTCTCTTCCCCCCTTACCCCTCCAACTCCCTGGGTTTACTAAACCAAAAGAGGCTTTGGGGTATTTCTGTTTGTTTGTTTCTTTTTTTCTGATGCTCTGAGGCAAGTCTTCATATGTTGGATCTAGTCAGGTTCCTCTCTCTGCTCTTGTTCTGTGTATCTTTATACTGTGGTCACAGAGGACATGGAAACAAGCAGGCGGGAGCACCACAGCTGTGCTAAGCAGAGCTTGGATTCAAAAAGTCTGGCAAGTTACATGTGAGGCCCTAAAAAATGCAGGTGGATAAATTATGTGCTAGCCTTTAAAATGAAAATAAAAATTAAATAGTAAGCATCCCATGAAAATGAAGACAGCTGGTCTCAGTTCCTAAGTTTGCAGGCCTCCTGCAGTGATACAATTTCTAGGCCCCCAAAACAGCCTCTGGTTATGTATAAAAGATTTTGGAACAGTGTGTATTATTACAAGCTGTTCAGTGGATAGCTAGGTATAATGAAGTATATCAAGTGTGCAATTTCAGCCTCAGCTCTGACGCTCCTGCAGGAGACCCCATAATGTTTTCTTAATATACTTCAATGTGGGAATGCATTTCAAATAGTGATTCAGAACATAAAACCTGTTGGCTGCACTCATATATGCACACAAAAGACTTTTTTTGTTTTGTGCTATTGGCCCCTAATCACAGAATCAGAGAATGGTTTGGGTTGGAAAAGACCTTTAAGTCATTCAGTTCCAACCCTCTGCCATAGGTAGGGATGGTTCACACTAGGCCATGTCACCCAAGACTATGTCCAACCTGGCCTTGAACACTGCCAGGGATGGAGCATTCACCACTTCTTTGGGCAATCTGTGCCAGTGCCTCACCACCCACACAGTAAAGAACTTCTTCCTTATATCTAACATGAACTTCCCCTGTCTAAGTTTAAACCCATAAACTGTCCTATCACTACAGTCCCAGATAAAGATTTCCTCTAATAAACCAACAGAGAGAAGGTATTCCTTTATGAAAACATGTTTGATTTTTTTTTTTATGGCGACAATGACGGCTGTATTATTACTACTGTTGTTACTAGGGCTAGAGATAATTCTGTACAGTTCTGGGGGCTGCACTCAGGCTTTAAGACCAGCCAGTGTATCCTATGTGTACAAAACCCACCCTACCAAAACTCCCCACAAAACAAGAGCCAAGCCAATCAGGCAAAAACCAGAAAAAACCTAACCCAACAAAACCAAACCAAAAAAAGCAGCCAAAAAGCAGGGTAAAATGTCTCCTCTTTTTTGTCATATACTGGGAGGAGGAACCATCCAGTCTGAAAAACTGTACTTTACTGTGCTGGAGAAAAACATCCAAATCTCTCATTGTGCTTGGTCACTCTGTGCGGCTTGATCAGCTGCTGTTCCTATTTCCTCTCCACTTCATATCAGCATATGCAGGTCATCCCTTTGTCAAGTCGTTCTGGGAGGTTAATTCCCTAAAATGAGCCTGTCATGGTGAAGCATTGCATATATTTGATTATTAACTAGTTTCAGTCAAAAACTTGATCCAGAAAAGCTTGTATGAGAAATAAGATGCATGTAAGGTGAAGATAGTTATGAAATATGAGCAAGGGCTGCAGGGTTGGGTAACAGTGGGCTGCTGGTGCATTTTGCAAGTGTTGGTGAATTTCCCATGTTCTCATAATGATAATTCATCAGAAATCCAGTGCAGGTCTTGTAATCAGGTGAAGTTGGCAGGCAGACAGGTCTTAACTTCTTTACACAGGTGTATGTTTACCTTCTCTAGCCCTCGCCTCTACTCTGGTATGTATTAAATATTCCCTGTTTATTCAAGGTGATAAAGGGCTCTGTGACTATCATAGTTTGTGTTTACAAAAGCCTTAGGAAATTATGCAACATTTGGGAACTCCTTTTTGTGTCTCAGAGCAACTCTCTCAGTCCCTGTGAGAATGGAGGCTGATCTTTTGGGAGAGGCTTGGGATGATGGGGCAGAGAGGAAGACTACGCTACCCTAATGTATCTTAAGACATAAGTACCCTATAAACTTGAATTTGGATTTCATGGCCATCAGAACAAAACAGTTATGTTCTCTCAGGCGTCAGTGCCAGCATCAAAAGTGTTTAGGTACTTGAAATAATTGGGTGGAATCTTTTGGTGAAAATTAGGGATATGAGTTAAGCAAAGGTTTCATCCTTCCTCCTCCTATTCCACTGATTGAGGTGGGGAGAGGAAAGAACAACACCCCCCTGTAGTTTACGTTTTCAGTCATGTGAAAGCTACAACCTGGAGTTCAGATTAAATTAATACATAGCAGAATGGAACTGACTTATTTTTTTCTGCACTGAGCATTTACTGTGAAAGCAGCTGGCTGGCTGGCTTGACGTATATTATTGGAGCTGTACAGAAGTACCAGTTACAGCTTGCTCCTTTAGAGCCATTCAAAGCAACCACTACAGCTGACTCAGAAAAACTGGGGAATTAAGCACTTTGTAATATACCTGTTTCCAGTGTTGAAAACATGATGGAGCATAACATTGTTTTGTGTATGACCAACAATACTGTGCTGACATGGTCTTTTTTTTCCTTTACTGTTTCCCAACATCTATGAAGGGATCTCTCTCAAGAAAAAGAGGGTATTATATAAATGTTTATTCCTCTTTTAACTGAACTCTTTTTTGTTTAATAAATGGCTGTGGAAATTGCATGAGTCATGCAGGTAATCATAACTTAGTTTCAAACAAATCGCTGCTGCCCTTGAAATACAAAACAGATCACAAATTCCATGTCATTGGAAATAATGTTGTATGAAAGAAATTAAACTGTGTTTCCTGGATGTGGAGGTAATCTTTATATTTCATCTCTTGAAGGCTTGGTATGCAATTCCTCCCAATGAAAAGGAGGTAGCAATGTGTGGAAATCATGTTACTCCTTGAGGCCTCTTGTGCAGATGACAAGTGGAACCTTCCTTCTTCATATTTTATCTCCAGAAACCACAGGCAGGATAGCCTTCTACTGCTGGAGTATTGTATGCTGATGGATGTTTGGCTGCAGGTGTGATGCAGTAGAAAAGCACTTGAAATGCTTGGAAATAGGGCTGTTGGATGCCGAGGCCTCTGAACCTCAACAAGTGGCCTGTCTGTACATTTATATTGCAGTTTTATTTCTGTTCTTTCACTTGTAGGATCATGAAGCACTGGCAGCAGAAAGAGGATCAGAAAGCAAGCAGAAAGTGCTGCTTCAAATGTTACACAGCACACTAATGCCGCTCTGAAGTTCAGCATGATTTTAATTTGTGCTTATCCAATGTGTTCTGGAGAAATGGATCCTAAAAAGGACCAGTTAATATAATTCTTAATTTCTTCCCCTCCAGGATTCCTTCTCTCTAAGTCATGGGTGCAGTATCATGCAAAAAGTCATTCTAGTTTGATTGCAATATGTGGATTGTGTATTATTTAAAAAGTCTAAAAATGGCATGATTAGATCTAGTGTGTGTTTTCCATTGAAAGGCTGCAAAACTGCTACTCCATGTGGAAAAAAAAGCATGTTGAAAGAGAGAGGAAATACAGAGCATCTTTTATGTATTCACCCTTTTCTGTGATTTATCAAAAGTGAAGAAGTTCAGAGAGCTGAATATGTTTCATAGAATATATGAATGGAATTATTTCAGTGACCTAACAGCTGTGAATATCTGCAAATGATTGTACTGTGACAGATGGTCCTGTTTGAGCTGACAGCAAGGCACAGGGCAAGTTATTTGAATGGGTTTAGCTGACATCAGAAGATCTCAAGGTTAAGGACCACCATCCTCATAGAGACAGCCAGTTCCAGGGACCAGACGACTGCTGCTGTGATATGAAGAGACCAAATTTATATGTTGCGGGGACACAGGGTCTTTGGCTCCAAGTGCTTCATTCCTCAAGTCCTTCTCTTCATGTTGCATGATGACCAGTGCCTATGTAGCCTGAGGCCTGTCCTGAATGGGACATAAATGCGTGCCACATTTTTGCTTTTTGGTAGCTGTCTTCAATCCAGCCAACACAGTGAAGGATACTAATCCTAGTGGGGAAATAGGTGCCATTACAGATGAGATTGTATAGATCATATGTACATTACAGTTCATCTTACTGTATTTGTGATGGTAGAATGTGTTAAACACTAGCAAATGTCATGGGAAACTTCCTTCATGGCATGTCATCTTGAAGAAATAGAATTCTCAACAGGAAGAGGACTCATTGAACTGAGTAATGCTTTGCCAGATCCTCAGAGAACATCACTGTACCACAGACAAACAGGTGAGCACAGAGTATAAATAAATTAAACCAAAACTACTGTTTGGTTTTCCTAAAATAGCCATAGCTGGCCAGTTCAGAAGACTGGTTCTTAACATTGGTGTGCTTCTGTGAATAGAATGCAACAGTTCATGTGAGGAATGTTCTGAAGACTTTCTTCTATTTTCCAAGAATTCAGAGTTCTATGTGTAAGTTGTTGGGAAATCTGTCATTTGTTCATTCACATTCTTCTCAAGTTGTGAATTGAAAAACAGAAGGATGGATAAGAATGTAATATAAGTGTCTGTATAAATGTTTTAGCTAGAAAATATGTTTTTAGTGTCCCCACAAAGGTTAAACCACTGACTATAATACATGCTGGGAGGAGAGGGGAAGAGCTAAGTGTCTTTGTTACCTAACAGAAGAACTCTGATTGTTTCTTACCGTTGAAGCAGACTTGTGTGGGACTTGAACTTTGCCAAGTGCTTGAAAAGGTGCATCAATGAATTTTTGGGACAAGGCCTTCCCTCGAGGCAAGACATGCAGAATTGGAGGGTTCAGGTAGTGTTATAGGAGTTTGTTGTCGGATGTTCTCTAGGCATGTGGAAAATTAGCCCAAGTCCGTTGTGTATTTTGCTGGCTGTCTCCATATGGGGAGTGACTGTCCAGAATTCCCTCTTCCAATGGGGAAGGCAGTTGAGCTGCTATCTTACTCTTCCTAGGGAAAGCAGCAGACCCCTTTGAGGTCCCTTTCCTCCAACAGATGGGGAGCCCAGGTCTACTTGTACTTGGATGTTGGAGGGATTTTGGTGTATGTGATAGCTGTGGAGTGAAAATCCTGATTTGATAGCAGGACAACTCTAACCTCTTCCTGCAGTGAGGAATGGCTGCAGTTTTCTGTCTCATACACTTAAATGTTCTTCAACTGGCTAGTCTGTCTTGTTTTTAAAGCTAACTTTCCTGGTCTCTGACAGGGATTTGCTCACGCATTTGTTTCTGTGAGCTGAATTTGCTTTCCGCAGTAGCCCTTTGATTCAGTATTCTGAAAAACATGCCATGGATGTCAGAAATTATTGGTTTGAAAACTTCTAATTCAGATGGTAAAATGGCAAGTTTACCTTAAGGATGTGTGTTTTCTGAGATAGTTCTCTGAAAGGTCTTTGTACAAACTGAGCATATGTACTAGCTGGCTTCTCACCACATCTGTTGATGTACCATTTTGTCTACATAGAAATTGAGGTTGAAGTCATGCCCCTGCAGAAGTTGTTGGCTATTTTGACACCATTAAGCTAAGTGGAGCTAGAACCTCATCTCCTTCTATCTGTGCTACTAACTTATAGTCTTCCTTAGGACAACACTACTTCATGGGGAAAAACAATCCTTTAGTGTGACTAAGGACCTTGAGTTCCCTATTGATCTCTGTATATCTCTGCTGCTGTCAGCTGGATTCCTCCTGCATTGAACTGGAAGCTGAAGTTGGTCTTTAGTTTGCTTCATACAGGTTTTTTTTCAGGTGAAAACCCAAGCTCAGTGGGCATTACAGAAGCTAAAACTGGTTACAAACCAGTTACACCATGTGTAACTCCAGAGATACTTCTTTATTGCTCCTGGGCACACACAAAATGAACCTTTGTGAATGCCTTTTAAAACACATGGTCAGGTCTCGGCAAATAAGGCATAACATGTACTTTAACTGGAAGTTTCTTAAATAGTTTGCACATTTTAGGAGTCTTTCACTGTTTGTACTTAGATATCACATTCAGGTTGTATGGGTTTAAAACAAATAATCATTGTTGGTAAAAAGATGCTTAGGTAAGCTCAATGAAATGTGATGGTACTAATAAAAGAATAGTGGTATTGTCAAATTTCTTTTTTCATTTTTGGTCACTGTCTTTTAAAAAACATTATGCCCGCAGGTATGTATTACTAATTTCAGCTCTTGAGCCTTTACAATAGTAGTATTTTTCTTTTCCAAGTAATAGAAAAGAAACCCCAACTAGCTGGCTGCCTAATATTTCCAAACACAATGGCTTCACAATATAAATTATTACCTCTAAGGAAAGCAATGGAGAAAGGTGGAAAGAGCTGACATGAAAGCTTTCAGTGGAAATTAATGAAATAAACAGCTATTCTGTCAGCAGATCATTTCATTTGTTCAAATTAACTAATAGTCTGGTAAGTGAGACTCAGTGACAACCAGCTGTAGGAAAAGACATTTACGGCATGACTGAAAGTAGCATAATAAGACAGTAGAATGAGAACTAAAAGGTTTTAAGAAGGTTCTGTATTCAATATTCCTCAATATTTCCCTCCTTATGCTTTGAGTGTCATTCTTGGCCACCCTGTCTGTTAATGTGAACAAGTTTATAGCTGCACTTTGTACATGCTAGTGGACTGTTGGCCGTCACTGAGAACAGGGTTTGTTACAAGGGGAGGTTGTTGCTTTTCAACAGTGATTTACTGTGATTGTTCACTGAACCTGTGACACTGAATCAAGTCATCAGACGGTCAGATTCTTGCCAAGAAGCCAGTGACCTCCTTATTCAAACCATTCCAAACTAGTCAATACAGCATATGCTTCACTGTGATACACACTTCTTGAACTGTAGAGGAAGAGATGACATAAGCACATGCATAAAGTACCCCTACAGGTAATTTCTTGTAGACCTCAGAAACCACTACAAGCATCAGTTGACATCCTCCATAAATGTCAAAGACAGCACACATTGGTTTTCTCACAGGAACTTGGAATGTGGTGACACTACAATATGTGGTAGATATTCCATTTCATGCAGGTATCACATGGATGCAGTTGAAATAGAAGAAGTTATAAATAATATGCTATACTTACTGGAGAATTTGCTTGGAATATCAGAGCATTATTATACAGTAGATGATCTCTCCTGAGTTGACTAAAGAGATCAGGAACAAAAGCCAGTCTTAATACAAAAGCCAGTTACGGTGGGTCTGTGGCACCAGTCCTTGATGAAGGAGGGGAAGTGTAGCTAGGTGTTTAGTGAAATCTATGTTCTGTGAGTTATTTTCTTGAAACTAAAAACTTACATTAAGTCAGATAGTCCAGAAAATTCTCTCCAGCATGCGGGATGCTGTTGTGTGAAAATGAAATGCTTTCTCTTCAATAATTTGGGACAGTACCCTCATTTTGTATATCTCAAAATGAGTGAAACAGCAAGGGTGAGATAGGCATTTGTGGGTATTTTAGAAATTTATTTTAATCCATTTGTGTTTGGAAGCAAAATTTGTGTGGCTTGTAGATAAACAGTGCTGTATGGTGTGTTAGGTGTAAGCATCTCACAAGTGGTTAAGTTACAAATTCTATTCCAAGTGTTTGAAACTTACTTAAGCTGCAGTTCTCAGTAGACACCAGCTCCTGTTTGTTCACTGCTATGTAAGTTTTGAACAGCTATCAGGGTTTCCCCCCCGGCTCAGAGAATATGCTTTTCACAACTCCAGATTGGTATCTTGATCAGGGAAAGTAGAAAAACTAGCATGACCAGGAGGTCAAGGGAGGTAATACTGTACCTCTACTCTGCAATCGTGAGACCCTATTTGTAGCACTGTATGCAGTTCTGGTGTCCTCAGTGTAAGAAGGACATGGAGTTGCTGGACCAAATCCAGAGCAGGCTGAGAAAACTGGGGCTCTTCAGTTCATGGAGACCTCGTAGCAGCCTTCCAGTATCTGAAGGAGACCTACAAGAATGCTGGGGAGGGGCTCTTTATCGGGGACTGTTGCAACAGGACAAGGGGTAACGGGTTAAAACTGAAACAGCGGAAGTTCAGGTTAGATACACGAAGGAAGTTCTTTACTCTGAGGGTGGTGAGGCACTGGCACAGGTTGCTCAAAAAAGTGCTAAATGCTCCATCCCTGGCAGTGTTCAAAGCCAGTTTGGACAGAGCCTTGGGCGACATGGTCTAGTGTGAGACATCCTTGCCCATGGCAGGGGATTGTAAATAGATGACCTTAAGCTACTTTCCAGCCCAAACCATTCTGTGATTATATGAAACAGTTTCCCCTGTGAACAGCAAAAGCATGCAAAAGCATACAAAAGCATAGAACTGCACAGTGCAATTAGCTGTCTGCGACAGAACTGTGAGAAACTTAATCATTTACAGATCAACCTCTAAAGGAAGCTAGTGGAAATATCAACAAATACCACTTGAAAATATCTATCAATTTGGACTTAAAATGGTATTGCAGAACCCAAACAGAATTGCTTTTAGTAGGTATTACATAGTTCAAATTGTGCATGATGACTTTTGACCAGTAGCCTGTAAGGAAGGAGAAGGAATACATTTTTCTCTTGAAGAGACAGAGCAAATCAATTCTTTGTCATGCCATTAGCACTTTGCAGCAGTGCCAGGAGCAGACTTCTCTTCAGATATGTCCATTAGGAATCACTGTATTTCTGCAGTGCTTGAATAGTGGCTCTTGCCAGCCACTATGAGAAACTCTACCCTACTGGGCTTTCCCAGAGACGGTAGACTATTTCTTAAATACAGATAGCTCTCTCATGCTTAATTGCTTTATTACTGTCTATTTTCATAATATTCAGTCAGTGTTGTTGTTCTAACAACCTTTTTTCAGTCCAGGATTATAAACTTCAGTGTGCAAAAACACTTGAGAGTCAGATCTGCCTTTATTGACATTCTTGGAAGCATATGTGTTGGTGTATATACTCCTAGCAACTATGTAAGTGTCCCACAAATGGTAAATAAACCAGTAGAAGAGCAAACAGTTTGTTAACCTAAAATACAGTTAAGTACCAAAGGTAAAACAGGCCTCCTCCTCTCTATGGTTTAAGGCATAAATAACATTTGAGCTGAAGTTTAATAGTTTGGCCTATTAAGATATATATTTTCAGTAATGGAATTATTTTTTTAATCTGAAGCTAAGTCTATAGAATTATAGGATCATTTGGGTTAGAGGGGACTCTTAATGGTCATCTAGTCCAACCCTTTGCAACAAGCAGGGACACCTTCTGTAGCATTTCTTACAGACTTTGTGAACCATTCTTTCTTCATACACGTAATAAAGAGATGGGAATGGTTGATTCCCCTTCAGATTTGGTTTGCAAGAATGGCTAATTGCATCTCTTTGCAGTACTAAACTAAATGTGCTTCAGGTCCGGGTGTGGATGTGGCTTGTGTGGTCACATAGAAGAACTTGTCCTGGTTGTCAGTCTGTAGCTGTTGCATCGGTCTGTCTCTCATGCTCCAGTCACAATGGAGAGCCTGTAGAAAATACATGAGGAACAGTCACCCTTTTGTGACTGTAGTCTCTGGGTGATACTGGCATTACACTGACTCCTTTGGTCAGCAACAGAGATCCATTCCTGAGGACTTTAGAAGGCATGGAATAAGAGACCACAGTTCTTGAATAAGAGGGCATAAAACAAAACACATTAAAAATGAAGCTTCAAAAGCATTAGAAAAATGAAAGTCTAACAGATAACACATTACATCAGGGACTGCAAATTGAACTGAGCAAGAATCCTCAGATGTTGCAAGAAGAAAGGCACCACAACAAAGGAAAATTGAAATGAGAGCATTGGGTTCTGTATTATTTCGTTCAACCACAGTTCCACCTGAGGATTTTCCCCTTGGCATCACTGGTCCTGCACTGGGGTGTCCTGGTGTAGCCTTGCGGTGCCAGGTGCCTCGACAGGTGGGTGCACCCACAGCTCCTGTGTTGGTAACACCCAGGACAAAGTTAATGCTCAACCAGAAACAGTCACAACTGTGCTGCAGCCAGGAGATGGTCAAGGTTCAGCATGGAGCAAGCCCCTTGCCTGACCCCAAAGTCTCCTTGGACCCCCTCCAAGGCTGGAGCGGAAGGAACCCTCAGCACTGCTGGCACTGATCAAGTTGAGCCCGTGTGGCTGAGATGCAAAGTGTTGCAATTGGCACCAATGCACCCAAAGTACTCACCCTGTTCTGAAATGCTTATTTATTATACCAAGTCTATCAAAACTGAGATGCCAAGGTAGAGAGGAGAACAGGGAAACCTGATCTGAATTTACAGGTGTCTATAGACTTGCCTATCAGATATACAAGTATATCACTGTTTAACAGAGACATGTTATATTGCTTTTAAGTTGGTTTACAAACCAGGCGTGCAGCAGAAAAGTTTAACTAGGTCTGCAGACCTGGCCAACGTGTTTTCTCATCAGGAAGTTCCTGGAAACATTTATTTGTTGTAAGATGTTTTCTGAAAGAATGTGTACCATCTCCACTTAGAACGGAAGTAAATATCAGCTGCAGTGTGGCTGTTGCATGTGGAAAGCAAATCAGGCTGTGCACACACACTCCTAAATGAAAAAAGAAACAGACACCCAATAGTTCTAAAGTAAACCAAAAGCCTGAGTTCATAATTGCTGCTTCAGTTGCCAATTAGGAATGTATTTATTCCATTCTTTATAACTTCTTATTCCTTTTCACTGTCTTAATTCATATCACAGTCCTGTCTGTGGCATTTCAGTATACTTTGAGAAACTGCCTCTCTTGCTGAAGGCTCATCTCGTTTCCTTCAAAAAATTGTTCAAGTCGAAGTAGTACTGTGCATACCATCTGTCTTCCAACAGTGCCTCCAAACACTTGAGTTTTACTGATGATAGAATTTTAACCCATAACTTCAGTTTCATGCAGAAAAATGCTCTTGAATGTGTCTGTAATTAGGTTAGTGGAAGGGATTTTGGTTTCTGATAGAAGAACTTGTTTAGCTTGTGCATGTCTTGGCTAAATTGCAGTAATCTGAATTAATTGTTTAGACTAATTACAAAAAAAAAGGGAAAAGGAAATTGAGATAAAAATGGTCTTTGTCCCTGTTCTCTCTGCTGCAGTTGAAAGGGGAACTGTGGTTGGTAACAGAGCAAGTGAAATTCTGGTTGTGCAGAGGTTTCCTTGGATACGCAGCCTTTGATGTGGTCAGTATTTATCGGGTTTAACCCTAAGACACTTGCTCAATATTGGTGCTGGTAGAAAGAGCAAACAGGATAAAAGGTTGGCTGAACTGAACTTTTTCTGGAGATTTCTGTTGTTTAGAAGTCTCTCTGTCTCATTTTCCCTGCCTACTTTTTCTTCAATCTTCTTTATCTCTATTGTAAATATCATAGAATCATAGAACCATAGAATAGTTAGGGTTGGAAAGGATCTGAAGGTCATCTAGTTCCAGCCCCCCTGCCATGGGCAGGGGCACCTCTCACTAAACCATGCCACCCAAGGCTCTGACCAATCTGGCCTTGAACACCACCAGGGATGGAGCATTCGCAACTTCCCTGGGCAACACATTCCAGTGCCTCACCACCCTTACAGTAGAATATTTAAGTGTGTTTTTAATTGCTGAAGCCAAGAGCATGTATCATGTGTGCTGTTGCTTTGCCAGGAAGCTTGTGCTGAGTCAGCACACCCTAAGGTATCTCCAATCTGAGCAGGCTGATGGAGGGTGCTGTTCCTGGCTCATGATAGGGCACTGAATGCAGATACAGCGATTGCAGAGTAAGGCAAGGACTGGTTCTCTCAAAGCGCTTAGTAGAAAGTTAAACACCACATTAGCAGGCTGGGTTTGGAAGTGTGACTTGGAGGAATAAGGGCATACCAATTCTGACTTGCCTTAGATCGGCTGGCTTTTGGCTGCATTTTTACATTATTTAAGAGTTATCTTAAAACACATTGTTTGTGCAGAAATGGGTTCTCTAAGTAGAGGAAAATGAGTCTGAGTGCCTTCTATGAATTTATAGATGCACTAATTATAGATTGTCTGCCAAAAGTAAGCTCAAGAAAATACTCAGGCTTTTTCTGTTGCCTGTTTTGTGGAACTGCACTACTGTTTGATGCAACTGATTATTAGATAGCTGTTGTCAGAAAGAGATAATCAAGTGATGACTCTGAAGTACCTAACAGTTCTGTGTCGCAGAAGGAGACGTTTCAAGAGCTGTCCAAATGTCTCCAGCGAAAGGTGCAGAGCATGTTGGCTTGCAGAGGCACATGCAGTTCAAGCAGAGCATCTGAAAGGCCAGATCACATTAGGGCAAACCACGATTCTTCAAGTCTTTCCAACGCTGTATTTTAGCTGCTTTGCATTAGCCACAAGTTCTTAACCTGTGCTTCTGTTATCTCTTGTCTTTCTCATCCCAGATGCAAGTAGCTGAACCATGGGATGCATTTACACTATTTGATTTGCTAAATTAGTTAATGTGCCAGGATGAAAGAGGCAAAGTTTGGTGAAGAAACTGTTCTACAATCCTTTGTTGTTTACGCAGGAGAGCTGCCCTTGAAGAACACTGGTCAATTTGCGTGATTTTGCAAACTTAGTATTACATAATAATGATGATGATAATAACAATGATGATAATAATAAACAACCATCAGGAGGTCTGCTTTGTTTTTATGAGTGCAAATCATGTTTAGATAAAATAAAATTAACCTCTTGTTGCTTTTTAGCCAGTAGCTACTGCATACACTTTTAATAGTAGCAGACGGTGGTAAAATATAAGGTAAGATTTAGACTTTTTAAAAATAAACCTTGTAACTAAAAGACCTAGGGGTAGGTTTACAGAGTAAAAGAAATGTTCTGGCTTTATCAGAATGATGGGCTGTCTTCCACTCTATAGTCTTAAATTTAGTCATGAAAGAAATCAAACCATTTTATCATTCTGTGTCATGAGTTGTTTCTTATCCTCACTTGAAAAGATGAGGTCTGTCTCCCTTTATTGTTTCTTTATGGGGGTGTCATTGATTAATATTTACTCTGACTAATTTGCTATTCCTGAAGATTAATGCTGAGGATATAACAAATAAACAATATAATAGACTTTTGAGTTTAATATGGGGGAGATGTAATCAGGCATTTCAATTCTTTCCTTCCTGCATTTCCTTTCTCTGTAATTAAGTTTCTGCTTGTGGAATAATCCTGTATGTTACTTAGAACAATCACTTATTCAAAACTAATCTAAGTAATCTAAGGGAGGAATTAATTGTTAACAGTGAACAAAGATTTTCATTTAGGTGATGTTAATACTTTCTTTAGTAAACAGGAAATTGTATTTCCATTGGTTGCAGAAGCATAGGCTCTGCTTTTGGCCTAACTCAGAAACTTGCCCAGAGTAGTAAGTGGGAATGTAACTAGTGAGGGCTATTCAGATTAAATGGAGTGTGTGGAATAAGTGTAGAGGATGTGGCTTTATGTTACTAGATCTCCTTCAGGAGGGGCAAAATAGGACAGACTCCTGCCTGGGCTTCCCAAGCCTGTATGTCTGCATGTGCATGTGCAGTGGCAGTTGCAGGAGAAAGCATGTACTGGGCTGGGTTGCGATATGGATAGAGAGGACATGGGTCTTGTGGGATGGTTGAATGTTAGCAGAAGTCAGCTGGGAGTAATCAGATTGGTCTGTAGCTGAGGGAGAAGAGAAGGTAGATGTATCAGAATGATATTACGTTTGTGTGAGATATGCTGCATGAAGGTAAAATGTCTGAAGATACGAAGGTTGTTTTTTTTTCTGGTAAGGGAGTTTGGCTTCTCTTCTATGTTGCTTCTGTGATGAAGCTGCTCTTCTGAGTTAAAAGTGAGGGGTTTGATACTGATACAGTTGTGGTGCCACAAGAGGAGATGCCAAAAAGCAGCAATCATTAAGAGTGGAAAACCCTTACAGTCTTGCATAAATAACGGTAAGTGGAAGTGGTCCCATGGTCTCCCAAGACAGAAATGCCACAGTAGACAGGAGAACAGAAATGGACTCTTCACTGCTTTTTATTTCATCTAGTCAAAGTGGAAATCTTAAAAAGTCACTGTTTAATGACTTTTGTTTTGTTTGTTTAATCTTAAAAAGCAGTTGGTGATAGGTAACAAGTGGAATTGATAGGTATTTCCTCAGCCTTGGGAAGCAATGGTTGTCAGTGCCCCTCCATCTCCTTGAGGCACCACACAATGCCTATCTGTCTCTGGTTTGTAGACCTGGAACATTCGGTGCTGAGCAGACCTTGCTCCACAGAGGTAATAACCTGGTCAGCCGTGCAGCTGAAGGATCAAGTTTAAAGGAGAAATGAGGAACAATTCCCAGCACTACTGTGTTTCAGCCTCATGTGAAGACTTCCACTGCCCAAGCATTTGCCCTTGATATGAGCATCAAAGGCAGGAGGGGAGGTTGATGGACACTTGCTTAAACCTCATAAGTAAGGTGGCTTTGAAAACAATGAGGATTCACCTTTCAGGTTACCTAAAACCAAATACCACATAATTAAGCATCTGGTCCTTCATCCTTCTCTCTTTTCCTGTGCCTTAGAAGACACCCAGTGTTTCTGGGAGGAGGAATGCAAGCATCTTCTCATCTGGGAGTTTCCCTGCTATCAGTGAAGTTCTTGTGCAGAAATAGCCAGATTCTGAGCAGACAACATTTTTAGAAGGAATTTTATGAATTATGTGTTTGAAAAGGTTACATCAGAGCAGAGAATAGACAAGGTTTAAAGGAAGATACCCCTTGAGTTCTTCGCAGAGAAGGTTTTTGAACTAGAAGGTAAAAAAGCTGTGGGAAAAAAAAGAGAGGATAAGAAAAAAAATGAAACAAAAAGGGAAAAACTAGCGCAGGCAGCATCAGGAAATATATGGTCTGGGAAAATGTCTGAGTATTTTGTGATTCCTGAAGGGTGCGGTTGCACCTGAAAGTTGTGGCATTGCACATTCACTGGACCTTACACATGTGAAAGACAGAGAGAGGCAGGAAGCCTTTAGCTGTGCACAGAGGGGTGGGGGTGAGAAGGGATTGAGAGATGAATACCAAGATAGACACAAAAGGGGAAGGACACTGAAAAAGGATTCCTATCTACTTGTCTGAGTTCCTCTTCCACAGCCTGTCTTACCTTTTTGGGCAAGCTGAGTTGCAATCAGAGGCTTTTGAAACATCACATCCTCATTCTGTCTGTCTCCCTTTTGATGAGCTAGAGATGGGGTATTCCCCATTGCAAAGGGAAACGTGCTGCAGGTTAAGTCTTCCCATGTGAAGTGTAATGGGTACAACACAGTGCAAACAGCTGAATGAAAAGGATGTGCACTTGTAGAAGTAAAATGACTATAGCCAGATCTTTGAGGTCTTGATTATACTAGTTCTAATAAAAAATGTCTAAAGAAAAGGGAATGCATGGTCCACACATGTCTCTGTTACACAGGAGTCTCTCACACTTCTCACTTTCTATTCTGCCATTGCTTGAGCAGCTGCAGCCACCTCACAGTCCTCAGGCCCTTTTCCCTGGCAAGTCTGTGCTCTTTTTGGACAGTTTATTTCCAGCACATCCTGCCAAGGTTTGGATATGCTCACTAGCATATGAGGTGAATCTCTTCTGCCATCATCTCTCTCCCCATGGTCAGTGCCACTTAGCACACCTGTTTCCTAACAGCATCATACAGGTTCGAGGAGTTCCTGCTATGAGAAGGAGAAGAGAGAACTGAATTACCAGCAGTATAAACAGCAACTATGAAAATCTTATCTTTGCTTCCTTGAAAACTGTGCATTGATTGAAAGTGCACAGGAACAGCAGACAAAAAGGCTGCCGGAAATTTGAAAACTGAAGAAGGAATGTCTGCATGAAAAATAGGATATCTGGGGAAAATAAACATCCCTGAGGAAGATGAGAGAGTCAAGCACTCAAAGTTTCTCAGGTAAAACCAGACAGACTGTCATTGGAGGCAGAATTACCTTTGGAAATAGCAACTTAGTGTGGCAGTAGCTGTACAGTAGTGGCTGCAACAAGAGGGGGCAGGAATACTCCACAGTGCTCAGGGTAGCATTGAGGTTCACTTAGTGCAGGGGATTGGAAAAGCCATCAGCCAGAGGGAAGAGGAGACAATTTAGTGCATGAAAATCAGTGTTACAGGACTTGTGCTGACATTAACTTGAGGTATTTTTATAGAGAATGTGGTTGAAATGTATTATGTTCTTTCCATCAGGCTTGTAACAGCCCTCAGGCTCTCTCCTCCTGCAACTGCATCTTTCTGTGGCTGGAGACTGGAGTTTATTGATGGGAAGTTTGTGTAACTGATTGGAATTAATGGAATGGAAAATGTCATAGTAGCAAAATAGCAAACCCCACCTATTGTTTCAGCTTGCATCACTGGTGTGTTTCACTGCATCGAGCCTGACCTGGGAGGTATTGCAAGTGCAGTAATCTCAGTGATGTTTTTAACAACACTGAATAGTTTGTCTGCAATTAAAATTAAAAAAAAAATAAAAATCATTAGACTAGGGTTTTACTAAATATACAGTATTTATGAGACAGAAAATCTTCTGTGGTCTTAATGTTCAAATACAATAATCAATACAGATTTCAATAGTAGACTAACCTGTTTATTAATTTTAATGCAGACAACAGTCTGTTCCCATTGATGAGAAAAAGTAAACCAGACTTTGTGTGGTCTTGTTTGCAGCAGCATAGTCATGGATTTGCTCTTCAGGATGAATCATGTAAAGTCTTTAAGGATTCAATCTCAAGACTTTTCAAAATTGAGTTATTTTAATCCTTCTTTCTGTGCTCCAGTAACTCTGCTCAGCATCCAAGCATTGGGGTAGAGACCTTTCCTATTCAATGATGATGATCCTGATGTGAGATTTAATGGAATAGCTGCCCATTAACTCAGTTGATCCTTCCTTGACTCAATTCCTTTTGAGCTGAGCTGGGAAGAAATGCAAAAGATAAATAGGAGACAGATTAGAACTGGAAAGTATGGAAAGGCCCCTGGAAGCACACCTGATGGTGGTCTGCAGATCATAGGTAATATGCTGTGGGCTTCATCACACACATAGCTTTGAGATTATTGCTGGCATCACCTGTGGAACTCTGGAGTTCATTCAGTGTCTTATACTGAGTTTGTTGAGTTCAGGTAATTATTTCTCATAGTTCCCACCTGAAAACCTGTCCTCATAGAAGTAATCCTACTCCTGCAACATGAGGAAGACTTTCTTGTAATCATTTGGACCGTAACTTAATTAAAATGAAGGATTTGTAGCACCGAAACACAACTGCTTCCTAGTGTCTATAATCTTACTTTAAACCGATGTGAATACATGTGTTCTACATCTGTACTGGAGAGTTCATCCCTGGCATTCCTTCATCCTGTGCAATATTTGTGAAATAAATGGAAAAAGAGAGGATTTGATATGTTTCATACAGATGAAATATATTAGATGAGATATTTAGCCAGTTTGGAAATGCATCCACCATGGTTTCAGTGCTCAGTAACTATCCCTATCACCTGTGTTCAAATTAAATTGCTAACTAGTTGTGACTTACTCTGCTCTCACATCAGTTAATTACTCTAGGTCTACCATGGAGAACAAGATGGAGGGAGATGATACTAGGAAACATGAAGAGCAGTAACAGTGCAGCCTGTTACCATCACCTATGCAGAGTGCTGCACTTGCTCCAGGCAGAGGGCTGATGTTCACCAGCAGTGCTGGCCTTCAGGTGCCTCCCTCTGAGGCTCGCACCTTGGGTTTGTGCAGAGGGGGTTTCCAAAATGCATCTGTGCTTCCTGGTAACTGTCCCTTTTTCTTTAACTACAGGAATTACATTGTAAATGTGTCTCGAACAGGCTTTTAGTGGTCAATAGTGAAATGATAGGATTGCAAACGAAGCATCTTCTGCTTTCCATGCAGGACTGTGACAGTTATTTAGGATTTAAGTTTGGTTTTGCTTCAGCTGGCCCTTGCAGTCAGTCAATCTAAAAAAAATATTAGTGTTGACAGCTAGAGTCAAAATAATGTGGGATAAAATAAACCTGATTTTATCTTTTACTTGACACATGAAATTAGACCTGTTATTTCCTTGGTCACTCATTTTCATACTAATAGCCAATTCCCTTTCTTTTGGCTCTGAGCACAGCTGAAACTTCACAGTTATAAATGGGAATAGTAGGTATTGCCTTAGTGAATTGTATTGACTTGGGTGTTAAGCAAAGACTAGCAAGCTGTGCCCCTTGAATTGGGTTATGCTTATTCCTTGACTCTGCATGCTCTGATCCCTCCTTTCCTACCCAGCTTTGTTAAATCTAGCAGCCAGTATAGCCTGATGTCAAATACTTGGCACGAAAGCTGCTGATTCAGATAGTCAGTGCTGCTGATGGGTGAACGCACTCCAGGCACATTGCCTGTGGGAACCACCACCTCGTTGAAGCCTCTTGTGTGGCAGGATGCTGAAGATCATTCAGCTCAATAGTTTAGTACCGTGGGTTAAAGGAATGATGAACACAGTTTGTGGTTCCAGATGGATCAGCCCCTTCCATGGAACAGAAAATCAAGGCAGGGCAGGATGCCACACAGATCAAAACACAGGTCAGGAGTATAAACATTCTCAGGTTTATAAACTCAGGTGCTAAGAGTTGCTTATTCCATCTAGCAAATATTTCAGACATACCAGACTTAGTGGCTGCTTTTCCCAGGAGGTTCCTTGGAAGCTGCCAATAGAAGCGAGAATAATAAACTGAGAGACTTAGATGAACACTTGCAAATTCCAGTTCTGAAATCACTTGTACAAATTGCCAGGGTTTTGGTTTTTTGGGTTTTTTTTACATATCACAGGCATAGACATTACTGTCACACTAAAATTTTGAGAGTAAATTTATAGCAACCATTGTCTAAAATGGGAGCTAAATGGGGTAAGAATAGAAAAACAGGCAGAAATGACAAATCACCTTTCACTGCAGATCCTAAGCATCAGCACGTAACATAAATCACAGTAGAAAAAAACCCCTTCCTCCTCCTTCACAGCAAACATCCCAGATGGCCTCAGTTGAGAAGGAATTTGGGAAGGCAGGTACACCAGGATCCTGCACTGCTATGGTGGAGTGGCCTCTTTTCACAAGGATGTATGGCTTCAAACTTTGGTACTGACTATGTGGGCAAATGATGACTGCATGCTTTTTTTAGAGAAACAAATCCAAATATCTTGGTCAGACATGAAGAGAAGGTAACACAAAACCATTGAGACTCTTTCAGTATTTTATTAAATAGACCACTAACCCTAGCCTAGACTTATCTGGGATCCCAAAGGAATACTATGATGTTTCTTCCAGCTTCTGGAACCATACATCCTAGGTTGTTACCTGTGTCACCTTTCCAGTACCATCAGAGGGAATGGCAGTGTCTAGAGCCTGGTGTGGCTAGACATGTATTGCTTTTATCTGTGCCACTGTGAAGAGGATTGCTGTTATGGGAGGAAATATGAACAATTGTTAGAAGTGCTACGTAAGGAAAATGATATCAGTGTGTTGGAATGGATTGTGTATGTGGACCAGGAGAGCTTATATTTTATTAGCATAAAATAATAATATTTACTTTATAATAACTTCTAGAGGTTCATCCTGAGGTGAAAATGAAAATGCAGATGTGGAGAACAGGAGCAGCCTGAAGCAAATACAGCAGAGGAAAATGAGCTCTGAAGTTATCTGCCCAGGTATTTATGGTAGGAAAGAGAGAATTTTAGAAGAGCCTCTGAGCCCATGTGTAGCGCCCTTTGCCCAGTGCAAGTTCTCAGTAAACTGTGCATGGAGATAGAAACATAGGATCAACCAGGGTGGAAAAGACTTTTTTAAGATCGTTAAGTTCTACCATTACCCCAGCACTGCCAAGGCCACCACTCAACCATGTCACTGAGGGCCTCACCCACAAGGTTTGTGAACACTTCCAGGGATGGTGACTCCATCATTCTATGGGGAGCCAGCTCCAATGCCTGACCACCCTCTTAGGGAAGAAATTGCTCCAAATGTACATGCCAGCCAGGACCTGCAGACCGCAATGACTGAGACAGGCAAAATAAAGCCCCGAAGAGGGAACGGTGAAGGAACCTGAATGGGAATGACTTAAGTTAACACAATATAAATGTGTAACTCCACATTCTTGGGAGAGTTTTGCTGAACCTTGACTTTTTAGAGAAAATATTTGGGGATCATTATTGCAGGAAATAAATTTCATGGTGTTTCTAAGTTGTATCTATAAAAAGCTAGAAAGGATACTGAGTAGACAGCACTGGTCTGGAGAGTGGGCCCTGCAGCTGTGTTGGCTTCACAAATATTTTGCATGTGCTGTTCTTAAAAAGCAGAGGAGAACAAAAAAGGGGAAAAAACCCCAACACAAAAACATTTAGTCCCTTCATCTTCCAGACCATGAGATTTTTTCCTTATTTTAGTGTAATAATTGTGTCAAGTGAGGTTTGCATTTTTCTGTTAAATGTTTGAATGAATTAGTAAAAACTTGAACTCCAAAAAGCAGCTGTTGAGAAAATCAGGAGTAAAAAGCACCCGACAATACTTGCAAAGCAAAATTACAATGATGTAAATTCCAGCTACTGGATTTGTAAGCATGGGAGCCTGTGAGAACAGGACTGAAAAGCTCTCAATTACATTGGAGAAACATTCCCGTTTATGTTACGTGGCTAGTCCATGCTTTGTAATGTGCTTGTGAGCATGCAGGTCAGGTCATGGACGTGTCCACTTGCTTCTTTTATTTTGGTGTGGAAGTCAAGTGGCTGGGAAGTTTCTGGTTTTAGTGATTTCCTCTTGTCTGCTCTAATTAACAGCTGCACAAAGTTGTCCAACACCATTTAGAGTATTTAATGGCTAGTGTTCAGATGAGAAGAAAAGAGAGACACTTAATCTAATCTTGGATGTCTTGGTGTTTGCACTTGAAAGTTTTCTGCACTCTGAGCAAGTGTGGAACAAATTAATGTTCTGTTTGACACTGACTGACCTTTTGAGAACCATTACTGCTAAAGAGCTTTGCAGCCATGTTCTGCAGAGCTGTTTGCCATAGACTACAGTGACTAGGAAAAAATACATTGCTATTCAGAACTGCATCTCAGTATCAAGCTGAGGAGCTCCACTTCCGTGAATTAAGCGCTGAGCTGCTTCAACTTCTTGTTAAGTGGTGGTTTGGAGCAGGACATCAGCCTCATGAGAACTGTATCTAAATTTTTTATGTTAGGTCAGTTTTGAAGACTCAAGCCTGCATGGAGACATGAAGGAAGTTCAGATCTGAGTGGAAGTGAGTTCACAGCTCTATACTGGGACATGAGTCTGGCTTGTGTCAGCTTGAGACACAACCAGCAGATAGTCATTTGAGTTCCTGTAAGTCATTGTGGTATGGTTCCTTTTAATCTGCTCAATTATGTCTTCTTGTGATGGCCACTGCCAGGTCTACAGAACGCAAGGAGGGAATGTACTTTACAATGTGCAGGAATGTACTTTCACAGCTCTCTCTTTGAGAAGTAGCACTGGTCTGTAGGGTAATCTGTCAAGCAGTAGTCTATGTATGTATGAAAACAAACAATTATTTCAGGAGAGGACTAACTAAGAATGCCTTAATATGCAACTAAATGTCTAAATGTAGACTATGTTGTTCTGCACATCATTGCCCCAAGAGTTTTTGCTATATCGAAAAAAAATTGCCAGATATATTCTCCCCACCCTTCAGTAAAGCCTGCTTTCACTGAAGTACATTTGCCCATGGGGTAGTTATTTTTTGACTGCTATTTAAAGGACCACAGAAGGTTTGACCTCTGCCCAGAGGCAGCAGTGGGAGTCTCAAGTTGCTGGTGGCAGGTGCATCACCTGAAGAACTTCCCAAGTTCTTGAAGCTGCTGACAGTCATGAGTGAATGTGGCTGCATGTTGTTAAGCCAAGTGTTGTTTGTTTGTATGCAAAAGCAGTGAGGAATCAACATTTATCCTCAGTTGGTGCAGCTGGTGTTTTCATGTCTGCTAGGTTACAGGTGAGACCGATGGTTGGTATTAAAGCAATTGTGTTGGCTCACATGGTACACTTGGGAAAGTCTGAAATAGAAACAAGGTCCCCTAACACCAAGATACGTGCTTTAACAATAAACCAATTTGTTTTCCTCCGTTCAAATCCCCAAGAATTTTGGAAAAATACCTAGAACAGCAACTTTTCATTTGAAATCCTCCTTGCGCAGCAGACAACTTATGAGCAACAGCTCAAGATAAAAATTGCTGGTGCTTACCTCTTGATTCAGCAGTGTACTGCAAGCAGTGGTTTTGACAGATGCATTTTTCCCTAAGGATTGAATTTAGTTTGTCAGACTTAGGTTAAATTTGAAGGATCTGAGGTAAAATTGTAAAATTCCAGGGCACCATCCATTACCCGCTAAGCCTGTAGTGTCCACTTGAAAATAATGTAATGGGAAATGTGGCCCAATGCTTGGGAATTAAACTAGCACCAGTTGTGCTGCAGTGCCGCATACATTATGTCATACCACACACATCTGATACAGGGGAAGACATAATGCTCTTGGATAAGTTCTTGTACACAAGAACTCTGCAGGTCATGCAGAGAGAGCTGGTTTTGTTTAATAACTGAGGTATGCAGGTGCTAATTTGAACCATATGTGCATGACACCAAAGCCAAGGTTTGAAATGATAGCCTTGCATTTCTTGGGGGCTGGAAGGAATCTAGTTTTAGATTAATCTTTATTTACTAAAGTATTTAGACAGCCATCTATTATATTGTTTGATTTTTTTACTTCTGTTTTGCTCAAAAAATTATCTTCATTTCCTCCAGGTATCAGAAGCCCTTTTGAAAGTATTTTCTTTGAGAAAACTTTGCTGGGAGAGGCTGAATTGGTACTAAATGCACATGGGTTTTGGTCTGCAGGGGCGGCCAGTCCACATTCACTGAGGTAATGGCAAGAAGACCAGCTTCCACACATTCAGGATCATATTTCCTATATTGCAGTTGGATCTTTCAGTGCTGTAACATGGCACTTAGTGATCCATTACCTCTGGTGAACTTGGGGTAACTTGGACATCAGAGTATTAAAGGTGTGATAATAATGAAGCCAGAGGAGCAGGAAAGGTTGCAAGCTTCACAATAAAAATGCTTCTTGGTGGCCTGTAAGGCCTTGTGCAGATTGCCATGTTTGTTCTGAATCAAGTTTATGTTTTGTTTTTGTTTGGCCAATTCCATCCTTCCCTGGGGTAGTGAGAGAATGAAAATGTTCAACCTGGAGGTAGATCGTTAACAGAAATTCTGGGGAAAGGCTTCTGCAGGACTGTCCTGAGCAATGTTGTCACATGTGGAGCCTGAGAGGACTGAGTTATGGTTTGGCTTAATGACAGGTTAAGAGGGTTTTCATGCTCATGAGTTTCAACCTCTTCAAGAGGTTTTTGTTCCCTTCATAGACTCACAGAATGGTTTGAGTTGGAAAGGACCTTAAGATCATCCAGTTCCAGCCCCCTGCCATGGGCAGGAATGCCGCACACTTGACCGTGTTGCCCAAGGCTCTGTACAAACTGGCCTTGAACACTGCCAGGAATGGGCAGCCACAGCTTCTCTGGTCAGCCTGTGACAGTGCCTCACCACCCTCATCAGTAAAGAACTTCTTCCTTAGATATAGCCTGAACTTCCCCTGTTCCAGATTGAACCCATCACCCCTTCTCCTATCTCTCTATTCCCTGAGGAAGAGTTCCTCTCCATCATACTTGTAGGCCCCTTCAGATACTGGAAGGCTGCTATGAGGTCTCCACGCAGCCTTCTCTTCTCCAGGCTGAACAGCCCCAACTTTCTCAGCCTGTCATCATGTGGGAGGTGCTCCAGCCCATGATCATCCTCGTGGCCTCCTCTAACTTGCTCCAACAGCTCCATGTCCTTCTTATGTTGAGGACACCAGAACTGTACACAGTACATGAATGCTATCCCCTCAAAATCAGTAGAATGCTTTGCTTCTTGTGGGTTTCTGCTCATCTTTTCTTTTCCTTCTACTTCATAATATTTCGACATTCTATGGATATTGTTTTGATGTTGCTGTGTAGCATAATAGCTAAAACTACCCTAATGCTTGCACAAAACTTCACTGATCCCTTTTCAGTGCTTATTTGAGAGTATGACTGGGGCTTGGAATCATTAAAAAGAGCAAGGTTGTTTTCCAAAATGGGTCTGAATTGACCAAATCAGCAGAGCTAGAGCAGTTAATATAGTATGACCTGAGCTGCTGTTAGTGCATTTAGCAAAATCATAGACAGATGTAAAGACTTGTTGAAAACAGTTGTGATTTTACTCTGTGGTATGAAAATTGGTTTCACCAGGAGATAGCAGCAGCCTTGCTGTGATAATACAAAGCCAATCAGTTTGGAGCTAGAGTATCGAAATACAAGATAGGCTTGAAGAAATGGGTCCCTGGAATAAAATGTTTCTTTTAAAGTGAGCATTGGAAATTCAGTGTAAACTGTACATGGCAAGATCTGAAGGCCCTGTGTGGTAGGCAAAATTAACGATGTTAGAAAAAGAAGCCACCTTGGTATTTTGTCTGAAATAGTTACTTCAATATAATGAATGCATCATTATGAATTACCAGATTGGTGGTTGTGAGGATGTCAATACCTTTCTGCAGTTCTTTTAAATTAAGTAGCTCTGTCATCCTGTGGATGTCAGGTTTTGACAGAAGTACAAGTTTTGCTTGCCTCATTGCATGTTTCCTGTCTCTGATTCAAACTCCTTTTTACCTTCTAGAGATTGTTTTATTGTCTGTCTGGGCTCTTAGTCACTATGCAGCGTCTCAGCTTTCCTTCTGAGTTTGAGATCCATTCTTTCAGAACTGGTTCTGAGTTTCTTTTTTGGCATAAGGATAGGCAGGAGAAGCATTCAAATCCCAATTAATATACTAATAGAACCATATATGTTGGAAAAAGACCTTTAAGATCATAGAGTCCAGCTGTTAACCCAACACTGTCAACTCCACCAGTCAGCTCATGCTCAGCTGCCATCAACTAACATCCCAGGTGCTTTTCTGTGAGCAGGTTCCCAGCCACTCTTCCCTGAGCCTGGAGTGTTGCATGGGGTTGTGGTGCAGGACCCGACACTTTGCCTTGTTGAACCTCATACCATGGGCCACAGCCCATGGATCCAGCCTGTCCAGATCCCCCTGAGGAGCCTGCTGCCCTCCAGCACATCAATGCTTCCACACAACTTCGTGTCCTCTGCAAACTGACTGAGGGTACTCTCAATCTCCTGACCCAGATCATTGATAGAGACATTAAACAGGACTGGCCTCAATGCTGAGCCCTGGGAAATACCACTTGTGACCAGCTGCCAACTGGATTGAACTTCATCCACCACCACTCTTTGGGCTCAGCCATCCAACCAGTTTTTTATCTAGTACACACTTCCAAGCTGTGAGCAGCCAGTTATTCCAGGACAGTGCTGTGGAAAGGGTATCAAAAGCTTTACTGAAGTGTGGCTAGACAACAACCACAGGCTTTCCCTCATCCATTAAACAGGTCACCTTATCATAGGAGATTAAATCCATACTATCCAACAGGCGGTTTTTAATCGCATCCCAGGAATGTGTCTGTCACTAGCAGTTAAGTATGAAACAGTGACCTTGAAATGTAAGCTGTATTTTTCTTCAGTTCCTTGGAATCAGACTTTCTGCTAAAATTGCAAGGAGAAGGCTAAGGACAGTAGCAGAGTTTGTTCTGCTGAGAGTAGTTTGCCCTTTTGGTTTCCTTTCAGTGAAGATGAGCCACTTCACAGAAGCTGTCATTTCCATGGGCAAAAGGAATTTCTTTTAGTAGGGTGGAATCTCTAGTTTTAATCCTGTCAAATGCACTCAGCATGATTATTGAAAGACCCAAAAGCTGAATGATGTGGTGGGAGCTGGCAATGCAAGTGCTTTTAATTTTCTGTAATTGGTAACTTATACATAAGCCAATGAATTTAATGAAGATAGAATATGTGTTCACCTCAGCTTTAGTTATGCTTATTCAAACCAGCAATGGGAAGGTATGTTAGCTTTCTGATTTACCTCTGCTCATATATCCAGATGTAGAGAAAGCACTTTCCACATAGGCTGATAGTGCTATCAAGCTATAATAGCCAGTCTTCGAATTCTGCCACCAGCCTTGTTGCTTTCTTGATCTATAGAATTTTCCTCCTAAACACACTAGAATTGAAAGAAATAAAGTCTAAATGCCTATATAGGGGGGCAGGTAAACTTTCACCAAACAGCATCATTTAAATGTCTGAATCTTGGATGCAAATCAAACAACTCCAGTCAGCTTTTCCATGTGACAGTACGATTTATGCAGGGAGATGTTCACAGTCTCTTCTCTTTCCGAGCTTTCCTTGTTGTGGGCCTTTTTAGCAGAGTTTATTTGGATGAATGCTCTCAGGTGTGCATACACGTTGTGTCTGGATGATGATTTGATGATGAACTTACTTCTCATCCAGTTGGCCATTCAGTCTAAATGAAAGGAAGGGTTGTGTTTCAGTCTTGTTACTCCTGGGTTTTTTGATCACTACAGAAGTAGAGTTTGGGCCTCTCTTTCTTCTTCCCCAATGAAAAAAAAGCCATGGAGAGCAGTGATTTGTGTTTTCAAGAGGTATCTTGTTTTATTAGAAGCAATTAGCTGAAATTGGTTAAAATATAAGTGTATTTTGAATCTCACTGAATTCTGTTACATCTACTTTTTTTGTTTTAATCTTTTGGACAAGGACAGACAAGAATTTGATGGCTTAATATAGATTCCAGTAGAAACAGAGTAATTTTCCAAGCCTTGTGCCTGAGGAACACCTCAGGAACATTTGTCACAGAATGCTACCTCTCAAGCTCCATACTCATGGTGCTTACCCACATTAGTGTTCCTGATCTAGACTGACAGTGGAGTAAGTGAGATTAGAAAACTTCCTGATGGTAGAGACATGGATGCCTTGACAAATTCCTGATACTGGATATGAGCAGAGGGATCCTCTGGTCTTTTCTTCAAATGCCTTTTCTTCTGACAGCCATCAAGAAGATGAGGCAGGAGAAGGCTTACATTTTCTTAAAAGCTTCCAGCTGGTAACATATGTTCCCAGTACTGGGGCCTCTCAGCTTTGAAAAAGAGCACCCAGTTCAACTGACGGCTTTCCTACAAGCTCTGTCTCAAAACCAGCATCAAGGTGCCCTGCTGTGTCCCATATCTCTTCAGGTTTTTTTCTCATTGGGATAGATGGATGTGCCTGAACTCCACTCAGAAATGCAGTAGATCTGTTGTTGAAAGGCAAAAAGGCAGATTCACACAGACAAACAGGAAAATGTCTTTTATGAGTATTTTTACATAGTTGTTTTTTTTTATATATATACTAGTGTTTCTTTTACTTTTTTCTTCAGGATGGCAGCGTGATTTTACTCTAGGTCTGTATGTTCAAGAGGTTGTTCAAGAAATAACTGTGTTCAAAATTCCTGCAGCTAACTATGCTGCTTTCCCTTTATTTAATGTATTCTAACCTTACCTTGAAATCTGTTCTAAGCAAGCTCCTAGAGTCCTGGCTGCTGCTAGGGGAGTGTGGCTGTTTATGCCTGCAAACCCCTCTCCCTAGCAGCAGGAGTCTGGGAGAGCTCTAACAGCAGCTCATACAGTCTACCAAGATGCCTTAGGATGTACAAACTGTTTATAAGACAACTTCAAACTATTGCCAAAATATGAGTACATATTATGAAAACAACATTTGTTTTTAAATCTAAGGATGAGGCAGCCCAATCTGTGCAAAAACCTTGTACAGCTCTCCACAACTAAGTGCAAGGAATGTAGAAATAAGAAGCTGCCCAATACAATCCAGAGTTTGGAAAGGAAAAAATGAAGAAATGGGACCTATATAAAACAAGAAGGGAGGGCAGGGAGCTGGGGGAGAGGGGTAACCTGCAAAAGTGAGTTGAGATGCCTGGGGTAAATATCTCATAGAGAGATGGTATGCATAACTTACTGGCTTTACTATGTAGCATTTCTAGAAAAACAGACATCGGCCACAAAGTGCTTAGTCCCAAAGATCTTGGATTCTGGTGTTGATTCATCCCTCCTGCATCCACTGGAGCTGGTTGGTGGATCTGTGCTTGCAGCTGCCCATCAGTGTTATCATTAAATTCAAATAAGCCAAATGACCCCACGGCCTTGAGGAGCAGGTTTCTGTTTTGCGTATTTCCCACATGTTTAAAACTACAATACCTGTAAAGCGACAACAACAAAGTGTAAGAAAATGTCTTCTGCATTTTTCTTCTCAGATCTACTTGTTCAGTTCAAAAATACTAATCCATTATCCAAACAGGGATAGCATACTTCCCTGCTGCTTTCTGAGGAGGTGTGGCTGCTTTCTTGCTTAGAGCTGAGTTTGTCACTGAGCTTAGTTGAGGAAGATGTACAGGGTATCTCTGGAACAGCTCCTCTTTTGCTTACAGTTTGCTTTCACATGTAAGAAGTAAAATTAGGGGTAGAGTGACCTCTTCTCCCCAAAAGAACAACAGGGAGAAGCCTCTCTCAGCTAGATCTTTCTGCACCATATTTGAGGCACACAGCTGGAGAAGATGTGGTACAAAGCACAAGCCTGTTCTCTGGTTTTGGATGGTAGGATAGTTGACTGGTATTTATTACAGCTGGAAATGGGTAAATACTCATGTGTAGTCTTTAAGGAGTTTTCTCTGACTCAAACATGGCTTGGGATTCCTTTGGCCTGAATTTCTCCCTCTGGTGAAAGAGATGTTGATGGCAGAAAATAGTTCATCTGTTGTTCCTCAGACTTTTGAGGGTCACAGGAGTCTGTTTCTAACCCTTCAAATGAACTGAAAAAGACTTCCAGTTTAACTATGTCTTTTAATTTGTAAGAAATGCTGTTCTGATCTTTTCTTCACTGAGGATGTCTCTCCATCCTATTCTTAGCAGGAGTGGAAAGAGTCAGGTACTCATATTGAGAGCTAGATATTTCTTGTGTTTTGTATGGTTGGACTGAAGAAATGATTGAAGTGACTTGAAGAAATGGTTGAAGTAGGTTAGGACATGCATGCATGTCCAGAAGACAAATGGAGCATGAAACATGAAGTTCCCCTTTTTGTTTCTGTAAGTAGTGAGTGGCTCTGCAAGTATGTCTTAGCTTGACAGTGAGTCTTTCCTGCTCATCTTAGATAGATACCTTTATTGGGCCTGAGAATCTTACATAGGGTCTTGTGCATAGATATGTTGAAAGCAGGCAACAAGTATTGAGGAAGTCTGAGAATGCCTACTGGGGCAGAGGTGTATATCACTGTTTGGGGGGACACAAGTGTCCTGCAGAGAGAGTCAGGAGAGTAGGATTTTGACAGAAGCACCTAGCTTGTGTGGGAAAAGCTGTGACCTGAAGGGCTCAGTCAGGTGTTGCCAGCAGCATATAAAAATTATTGTTAACTGAATCCTTAACAAAAGTGCTAATGTGCCAGATGGCATCCCAAACTCCTAGGGTCAGGAAACAGGAGGGATAGTCTTTCCTGTTGGTATCAATCTTGGATAGTGTTAGATGAATAGCTGTGAAAGCAGAGGAATCTAGGTGTTGCAGAAATGCTGATACTCTCCAAGTAGGGGTCTTTTACTATCTACCTTTAATGTACCTTGTTAATTCAGTCAGTATCTCCTTTTTGTGTGAGTTACACAGCTTCTGTCCCATGCCTGGCTTGGGCTGTTTCTCTGAACTGGCAACTTGAGCTTGATTTCACGACATGTTTGGGGCAAGGGGTCTGCCAAAGATACAACATAGGAAGAAAAAGCAGAAATGCCACACATGTAAGAAACCAGGGATGGACAGCTTCCAAGGCTGGAATACAGTGGAAGCCCCCAGAGAGACGTGCCTGGGTGGGCATGGTGGGGGTACCCGGAGCTGACTTGAGTTCAGCTTGTCTTGCTCTCTATACTCGTGAAATAGAACTGGTGCAGGGCAGCAGCTTAGCCACATCCAGTACCTGTATCTCTGGTCTGTTTCTAGAAAAACTGACTAAGATGACTGAATGTAATTTTCCCTGAAAATTGTCAGTACAGATTCAGTTTCCATATTCTTTGATACAACCACTGTGTTCTCGAGAAGCCACAGGTCCACAAGGCCTTCTCTTTTCAAAACCCTGAGTAAGACGTCATTCAGCCGGAGGGTGAGGTTAAAATAACCTAATATGCTGGAAAGGGCTGTTGTTTGGTCATGTCAGAAACAAAAGAATAAAGGTACCTGTTGTAAAAGTAGCAGATGTAAAGGTAGCATCAGGTGTGTGCATGTGATGCTTTAAGCTTATGTTCAGACTGATTTTCAGCTATAGGGTGTTACTGGTGCTGAGGTTTCTGCGCTGGTTTCTGTTATTCATGATGAGAGATGGATTTCTGTATGTACCTCCGTGTATGCTCATGGTGTTTTATATTGAGCATAAATTCTCTGATCCTAAAAAACCCTTGTCATTAATGGCACAAGCTGTGGTCACTGAGTGCTTGGATGCACACAGTTTCCTGTGCTCTAATAGTGCAGCTACCTTACAGAGACAAAAGTGCAGTGTGTATAAATTGCCTTTTATCACCAGCTTGTCCTGTTTATTTTCACATGAAAAGGTTAGGACAGCTGAAATAAGTACTTGAGGGAGAAGCAAGACCAACTCCATTGGGCCCCTGTGTTATTCCCTACATCCCAGTTACACTCAGCAGCACCATAAAACTTTTCCATTTTGAAAAGCTGTTTGAGTTCTGCACTCAGCAGCCCCAAACGCCAATAATTTTGCTTCTGGCTGTCACTTGATACAGCAAATAGGGTGTGCTTACAGTGGAGCGCGGGAAGTCACACATGGAGCACATTCCTTGGAATCCTCTTTGTTTTATCAGTACGGAACAACCCACAAAGATTTGTATTATTGCACCTGAATAAATAGTGCTCTGCAACACTTTCCCATGGAGGTCAGTGCCTGTAACTTGTGAGGGGCCATTCCCGGGCTTTGTCCCTGCTGCTTCTGCGGGATAACAACGGTCTCGGCGCCCGTGCCAGCTGACCCGGTGTCACGGAGTGCATGTTTTGGGTACTGATCTTGAAAGGCCAGCTGCTGGCCACCAGTAGTTTTTTTATGCAGCACTATTTTTCTTGCAAGCAGGAACAGTGTTCAGCTACACGGTTACAACTACCAGCATAGTTTTAGTAGCATAGACTTGCCAAATTCTCCAAATATTTTAATTTAATTGTAATGCATAATAGCAGGTGTACAGTGTGGTTGCCAGTTTCTGCTTGCTGGCCAGGAGAGTAAATGAGCCTTTGCAAAATGAGAACAGGATTTAATTGATATTTTCAGAAATGGCTAATAGCAAGCTGAGCACAAGATTCACCTCTTAGCAATTGCAGTTTGGTTGCTGGTATTTCCATGTGGTCACCAGAAAGAGGAGAATGCCTTCCTTGGAAGTTGCTCTCAGCTGCCTGGAATGGTAAGAAATGTGTTATTTCAGAAATACAGTTTCCATGTCATCCCTCATGTCTTGACTTCAGGTGTCTCTCTTTTATTTTTAAACTTCCCCCCCCCCCCCCCCCCCTTTGAGTGTCTGTAACTATTTGGGTAAAAAACACTCCTTGTGTAGTTCTACCATGGCTGAACAGCAAGCATTCTTTAATTTAGAAGCCTGAGCAGACAAAAAGCCAGATTTCCATACTCTTGGCTGCAGAGCATTTTGGGGCTTATATGATTTGACTACTGCTGAGCTGAAGTCTGATTTGGGAGCCAAACTTCTTTTTTGTCTATACTGTTCTCATAGAGACCAGACATTTGCACTAAGCAGGGTATATTGCCAGAATATGAAATTGCACCTCCTGCCCACTAATGTTATGGAAGAAGTCTCAAAATTACTGCCTCCAAGCAGGTCAACTGCTTGTGCAGACAGTTTGAGGTTACTGTAAAGATGTTCTCAGACCAATATGTGACTGTATATATGTTAGTTAGAAGGGAAGGGGAAAGGGAGGCATCGTCCCTCACTTCAGATCTGTCTTAGTTCCTCTGAAACTAATGAACATCTTGTGATTTCTCTTTGGACAAAACCATTCTCAGTACAGTTCCTTCAGAGGAGCTGTAGGGTTTCCTCAGGCCAAGGGCTGGAAGTGGCCTCCTGCACCTTAACAAGTCTGGATGGAGCCAAGTGAAAATGTCAGTTTTTCTGCACTTCTTTTGAAACGGCTGTAAAATGTCCAGTCCCAGAGGACATAAAATCCTATCCTTTCTCAAAGGGTGATCATAGGCCTTGCATATTAGTACTCAGTCTGTTTTCCTGGTTCTGCCTCATCTTGGGATGTAGCTTTTGGGTTTATTTATTTATGTATTTAAGACTTGTTGAATATCACGAGTTTAAATGGCATAAGCAAAGTCCCTGAGGGTTTCACAGTCACCAAGTTAAGAGCAGAGAACTTGTTAACATGGAGAAATTTGGTCAGCAGAGCCATGGATTCAAAGCCAGTGAACAGATCGCTGAAGCCCTGCTACAGAATGATTTCTTTTCCTGCACTGATTGTCGTTGCCAGGATGTGCAGCCCTGTTGTTCTGGGGGATGATCTCACTAATGTCAGCCTCTTAAGGAGGGCAATGTAGCCCCCAAATCTGGACTAGCAATCATGATTGGTGGTAGACAATGCAGGCCTTTTACAGTACCAGATGATGTTGTTACACTGCAGGGTACAGAGGCTGCTTACACACTGTGGGTCAGATTTTAAATTCCCAAGGCTGGGGTGAGCTCTCACTGAGCGCAGTGCAGCTTTTGCTGGATTTTCTTTCTGGAACACTTTAGGTCATCTGCTTTTGCTAGACACCAGAAGTAGAACTGATTTTCAAGGACAACAGACTTTTCCCAATCCCTTTTAATCAGCAGCTCCTTTAAGCTGTCACATCAAACTGTTGGAGCACGTCCAGAGGAGGCCACGAGGATGATCAGTGAACTGGAGCACCACCCGTATGAAGACAGGATGAGAAAGTTGGGGCTGTTCAGCCTGGAGAAGAGAAGGCTGCGTGGAGACCTCATAGCAGCCTTCCAGTGTCTGAAGGGGGCCTATAGGGATACTTGAGAGGGACTATTCAATCAGGGACTGTAGTGATAAGATGAAGGATAATGGGTTTAAACTGAAACAGGGGAAGTTCAGGTTATATCTAAGGAAGAAGTTCTCTACTGTGAGGGTGATGAGGCACTGGCACAGGTTGTCCAAAGTGATGAATGCTCCATCCCTGGCAGTGTTCAAGGCCGGGTTGGACAAAGCCTTGCATGACATGGTCTAGTGTGAGGCATCCCTGCCTATGGCAGGGGGTTGGAGCTAAATTATCTTAAGGTCCTTTCCAACCCAACCCATTCTGTGATTCTGTTGTCCAAATGTAAGCTCTGTGTTGCCCGACTATTAGCACAAGCAGAAGCACAGCTGTCCATTGATCTGTGCATTGGCTGTTGGTGATGGATATAGCTGCTGCGCAGTGCCACTGGCTGGATGGATGTCACCTGTGTCTTCTGAGAGCCATTTCCAGTCAGGATATAACTGCATGCACAGTTCTGCAATTTCAGTTGTGCACACATTTCTCTTGGCCACATACCAGGAAATCAGGTCAAAATCTGCCATATACCTAAAACTGTACATTGTTGCCCAGAAGCTGTGCTGATTTATATTGTCTGAGGGTGTGGGTCCCCCTTTCCTGTTATCTGCCAAGATCTGAGGTTTAGATTCCATTTGGGTTTAGCTTGAAGCCATTGCTGTCATATGCTTAGGAGCATTCCCTCAATCAAAAACGCAGTTTACGCAGTTTTCAGCAGCTCTTTCTCCAGAGGGAGCATCCAGGATTTCTCTCCTACATATTTTGCAGTATTTGTATTTGGGGAAGGATCTGGAGTCTTTATGCTTGGTTTCTGAGGACTTTCATGTTTCCTGAATAATCCCTTTTCTCTGCAACATTTCAGAATGACCGTGCTGGGACCTGGACTGGGAACTGCAGCCAGTGTTCACTTCTAGCTCATCTTAAAAAGGTGCTTGTAAAATAGGTTGCTGCCTGTAGCAGGGGGGTAACATACATAGAAGTGGTATGACTTTTCTAAAGCTAAAAACCAATTTTTTTTACCTGGCTGCACATTTTTGTTGACCTGTCCATGTTCCAGGACAGCCACGGAACCCCACTCCAGCAGGTGAGAACAGACCATTAGTATTGCTAGAACATCTGAGGAAATGCTTGCAGATCCATCTGATTCATCTTGGAGGTCAAGGAAGTCTGACAAAGGCGTTAATCACTTCAATTTGAGCATCCTGCAGACACGTCTGGAGACAGGGTTCTTGGCTTGGGTATTTCTTTAACAAAACAAGGGACCTGACTTTTATCAGCCAGGGATGATTCTTTAAAAAAGCATAACCTACAGGTTTGAAATGTGCTTGTGCCAGAATTCGTGGCCGATGGGGAGAGAGATTGGAGAGGAGATGAATTCCAAGCAAGATAGCTACCTTCAGCTCTAAGTTAAGACACGTTTTGACGTTTGATCTTGTCACTCCCTATGAGCCTGGAGAGGCAGCGAGTTCTTCCTGGGATGCTGGGATTTTTCTTCAGCTCCAGAGCAGGACTGCGGTGCAGCTGTGCTGAGGGACATGGTGCTCTGAGCTGCAGGAGGTCAATCCCTGTGGCTGCCTTGCAGCCTGTGGGACTTCTCATCCTGCAAGTTATCACTTCTTGTCTGGGGTGAAGAGAGAGGAAAAAGGCTCATCTGGCACTAGCCACACTCATTTCTCCTGGAAGCAGAAGGAATGCATAGCTCAGAGCCCCAAGCATTATGTGGTGTTCTGCTGAGCTCCCTTTTCCATCCGCTTTGACAGCACCCAGCCCCACATGTGCTGTATGAGTGAGTCACTTCAGCAAGAGCAGTAGGGGTATGTCAGATAACATGAAGTTTCCCAGAAGGGATGATGTGTCACTTTGCATCATCTCTGAAGAGTTCTTGTGGATTGTTCTCCCCAAGGGGAGCGGAGAAAAGCTGCTGTGTTGTGGCTGCTGTGTCTGCACACCTGGGGGAAACAGCTCTCGGATGTGAATTTGGGTGCTGTTTCTGGTATCTCCATCTGAATATGCAGTGTGCTTCTGCTGGCTGCCTAGTTTGATGCTTTCTTTAGCTTTGAGACGTAGAAGTGGTAGGATTCATTTAGTTTCATATTGAAATCCTTTCTCTCAAAGTAGTATATAAACTGCTCCTGAAAGAAACAAATTCTATTGAACTGCATGATGTTTACTGTTGGAAACAAACAATTATACTGTTGTTTAAGGAATTTGCAAACTATACTTTGTTTACACATCATGCATAGAGAACTCATATCTAAAATACACGAAAGGGGAAAAAACCCCAATAAAATACACAGATTATGTTCTAATCCATAGTCTCAATCACATGAAATTCTGTTTTGTTATTGAGTACTCATCCCTATCATGCAGATTGCTGTGGATTTGAACATCTAGCAGCTCTTCAGGCTGTGGAGTGATGGCAGGAGGTGAGGCAGGCAGGGCAGGAGGGATGCATCAGAGCTCCAGATGGAAAAGCTCAGGTTTGGTTTTCCTCTTCAGCCTGGCATTGCCATTGTCAGGTGACAGCTGTGTGCATTGTTGGTTTGCATCTTCATTAAACTCATTTCAAATAAAAGGCAATTATGTTAACTGACCTACTGCTGAGAAGCTTCCTGTCACAGCAGATAGACTTTTCTCCTCCTGAGATACCTTGTTTTCTCTTTGTCGTGGTTTAAGCCGTATCAAGTATGAAAGCACTTGATACTAAACAAATCTTCACCAAAGATACACTTCAAGTGAGTTGTGGTGGAGCTGTATTATTACCTGTGAGCTGCCAGCAGAAAGAGGCTGCAAACCCCTGACCTTCAAGGAGGTGTTCTGAGGTGAGCCACGGCAGAGAGGGAGAGTGAGGCAAAGTCTGGATTTCACAGGCTGTCCTGTTAAAATCCACTCTATGGGAGCTGCTTTATTAGCAGATTTGATGAGAGACATTTGCCAATGTGGATTTAAATGCATGTCTAGGGAAAACTTGCCGGAAAATAGATGCATTCCAAGAGCAGCAAGGGCCCTTGAACAGAAAACAGGGTCGGGCTGTCTTGTGGAGCGAGAGACGATGAGCAGAAAGTGAGCGCTGTCGCTGAAATCAGATGTGCATATTATGACAAGCAGTAATTCTCCAGACTGAAGGTGCCTCTGGTCAACATTTCTAGAACTTCAGCTTGAGAAATTGATTTGGCTTGAAAATTGCTACACTTAAAGCAAATTTTGTATCTTAAAATGCTTCTGTTATTTTAGAGTTACAGACTATTAAAAATAATCACCCAACTTTCTGACATTGGCTTTGATCTAACAGTACTTTGTCTCCCCTTATCTAAAGACACAGGCTTGTGTCATGGCTTAAGCCCAGCTGGCAATCCAGAACCACACAGCCTTTAGCTCACTCCTCCTCTTCCTTCCCCCCCACTCCCGGAGGGATGGGGAGGAGAATCGAAAGAATGTAACTCCCACGGGTTGAGATAAGAACAGTCCGGTAACTGAGGTATAACACAAACCACTGCTGCTGCCACCAATAATAATGACGGGGGAAATAACAAGGGAAGAGAATACAACCACTCACCACCCGCCGACTGATACTCGCCCCGACCAAACAGTAATCTAACCCTTCCAGGTAACTGCCTCCAGTTTATATACTGGGCATGATGTGCTGTGGTATGGAATGCCTCTTTGGTCAGTTTGGGTCAGGTGTCCTGTCTCTGCTTCCTCGTGGCTTCCCCTCCTCACTGTCAGAACATGGGACTCAGAAAGTCTTTGATCAGACTGAACATTACTGAGCAGCAACTGAAAACATCGGTGTTATCAGCATTGTTTCCAGGCTGAAAGTCAAAAACACAGCACTGCATCAGCTACTAAGGAGGAGAAAAATGACTGCTACTGCTGAACCCAGGACAGCTTGTTATTCTGAATTGACAGCCTTAAAAGCTTGCAAGTGTGCTCTGTTTTAAGAAAAACTTACTGTAATTGATGAGAGTTGCTAACTTACTTCTGTCTGTGTGGGCTTGAGCTCTGCTGTCACTGACTGTGACAGTTCAGGGATCCATCTTGATTCTGTTAATGTCAATCAAAGTTTGGCTTCCTATTTTGATCTTTTCCTGTTTTAACCCGAAATAGGACTAGGAATTTTTTGGGATTTGCTTTTAATTGTCATGATGCTCTTTGGAAAGAACGTAGCTGCACTTTGGCGCAGCAGAGCTTTCTGTTTAGTCCCAGCCATTACCAACCCACGTCAGGGTTAGGGAGATTGCAGCATTAGTCTCCTGTGTATACATACAGATTGTGTTAGGATTGTGGCTCCTCTTTTTATTGATGGTCATGGATGAAACATTACCTGGTCTTTACAAGACTTTGTGCATCCATCACATGCTCTGATCATGCTGGCAGTACCCTTGTCTCTCCCTGGTCTCCTTGGGTGATATGCTGTAGCTCTCCATTATCCTCACTGGCATCACTCAGTAGTAATGTACCTGTTTACATGGGAGAGCATCTACTGAGAAGTGCAAGCACCTCCTGCTCCCTCTCTCTTGGCTTTCTCCAGCGTCACAGTCCTGCTGCAGTTGGCCCCGAAGCTGTCATTTAAATGGATTCTTTGTCACTGTACTGGGGGATTTCTAACCAATTTAGAGAAATAAGAAGAGTTACTTAGCTTTTGAAGCTGTTTGAGTTAACAGTGTTTTTTGACAGCTTTAGAAGAGCCCTTGCTGCTGGCCAGGAAAAAGGAGATTTGCTGATATGACTTCCTTTTGTCCATAAAAAACAATATGGTTAATGAAGGGTGTAATTGTTAGTAGAAACCTCTTATTTGAAGCAGTATTGGTGGGCTCAAAGGCCTCTGTAATTCAAATACATGCCTCCTTTCTTCCACATTCTTTTTGGTTAGGCTGTATTTTGGTGGGAAGTATGCACTAAGTCCTGCTGAGATCCTAGTGCACCAAGCCTGGGCTGCAGCTTTTCCAGGTCCCTGATATATAATGATAATAATCAGTGTATTCCTGACACTGCTTTAATCAGTGTGTTTAACCTGGGTTGTCAGACCCGGGTTGTCAGTGTGCCTGATACCTGCTGCCAATCAGGGAGAATAACTCTTCCCTGCTTTGTGTATTTCCAGGATCTGTTTCCTTAAAGGTGTACTGTTCTGTAGCTGGAAGGTAATCAGACATAGCTGGACCGAGATGTGCAGTGACAGAAGCACATCTAAACAAGCAGGGGAAGGAGAAGGAGATACAGACAAGAAATGATTGTCTGACTGCCTTCCTCCTTACCATGCTTACAGCAGAACTTGCCTGCAGAAGAAGCACCACCATGAGAAGGGTACCTCATGATCTGTTTCTCTGTATTACATCTTTCCCTAGCCTGTTATTCTAGCTTACTAGCCCTTTTCATCCATTTCAGACTTTTCAATCTAAAAATCGATTCTCTTCTTCATTTGTCATTTTGTCCTGCTGCCTCAGTTGCTTCACACAAGGCCCTGCAGGGTAGGGCTGAACATTGAGGTTTGAATGTGTAACTGACCACCAGTGTGAGCCTGCACAAGCTGAGAAGCTGCAGTGGAGCACAGCCTGAACAATGTAGTAGAGCTGGAGATACTTTAGCTTCTCTTCGCACTTGCTCTTCGTTCTTGGCACATAGCAAATGTGGAGATTTGGTGACAGAGACTGTAGTGTTCCTTCTTTGCAGAGCAGATGCTTTTGGCTTCCTGTGGAGCATCCCTCTGCTCTCCAAAACAACTGAACTGAAGCACCAGAGAATATGGCCAGTGAATCTTAGAAGTATAGAATGTCCCTGGAAGTGTTCACAAACCATGTAGATGAGATCCTTAGTGATATGGTTTAGTGGTGGCCTTGGCACTGCTGGGGTAATGGTTGGACTTGATGATCTTAAAGGTCTTTTTCAACCCAGTTGGTTCTCTGATTCTAAGCTTAACACACTACAGGGAGTTGTTGCTGCCATGAGCTACTCATTTTCACATATTGGCAAATAACAGTCTTTTGTATAGCAATTTACCTGTCGTTTTGGAAGCCTTCCATACTTAAAATGAAAGACTGTTGCAGTTACGAGTGCTAGTTATTAATTTTTCTCACCACTTCATCTTGTGAAAAATTAAATGGAAATGATGAGACTGTTAGAGAAAATGATTGTCCAAGCTCCCATGGATGAGCATGGAGCTTTCCTTGGAACCTCCCTGGAGCTGTGTCCCAGGTTGGGATCAGGTCACTTGTGGTACCTTGTGTCTAGGTTTCAGCTGGGGTAGAGTTAATCCACTCTCAGAGGATGTGTACACCTGAGATAGCTCAGTGTGCGGCTGCACTGAGATCTCCTTTCTATGACAGGTGTTGACTCAGAATGTGTTAGATGTCTATTAAAGATGTAAACTAATTTAAATGATCCCAGACAGAAACTGAGGATTTCTGTGGCTTGCTGCATGGTTTCAGAGCCAGCTGTGACATTCAGTGGCCCCTATGGAAGTTTAGTATCTTGAGCTTTCCTTAGATTCCAGTGTTGTGCATAGCAAGGGGAAAAAAATGTAATTGGAAATATGACTTATCAAGAATTTAAAACAGTTTGACGTCCCCATGGCTTCATACTTTTTAAAAATTCCATATTTGCAAATACACAAAAGACCTTTCTAGATGTTTTTCTTCCCCTTAAATTTAATGTATAATTGAAAAAATATTTTCATCTACCACAAATAATTGGCATACATAAATTATATGCCAAAAATACTCTGCATAAGGTCTGATTGTACATTTATTTCTTCATGCCCTGGTGTATCACTATATATGCCGCAATGGGACAGAACAAAGATAGATTGGCACAGATTTCCAGGAGAGGGCTCCCCCCATTTTTAACCCCTAGTTGAACTGCAGGTGGGAATATCAGCAAGCAAAGATCAGCAAAATGGCAAGTTTGCATTGTAGAGATGTACAAGTACTGGTCTGCATCTGCAGTTAATTTTCTAGATGCAAAATTGCGCCTGCAGAAGAGGATCACAGTTCTCCCTGACCCACTGAGCTGCTGGCTTAAGGGGTTGCAGAGTGGAGTTGCACAAAGTGAGTTGACAAGTCTCTGAAAAGGTGCTGGGGCCCTACTGGAAACTGTGCTCTTTCAGAGCTCCTCTCTCCTCTGAGAACTATTGTGCGATAAGTATTGCTGCCTGCTCTAATGCATTTTTTGGGGGTGGTTTCCTCTGCCCTCGCTCTGGCTGACAAATTAAAATGTTTTCCTGGCAGTGGATTGACTCAGTATAATTTATGGCTGGGGCTGCCTGGGCCCTAACTTTTGCTTGCTCTTCATCCAGTTTCATCCTGTTTGTTTGCTGACTTCTAGGACAGAAATCAGATTTCTTTCCCTTCCCTGCTTGCCCTGAAAACTTGTAAAACGTAGAATTGCAGACTGATTTGGGTTGGAAAGGACCTTAAGATCATCCAGTTCCAAACCCCCTGCCATGGGCAGGGACACTTCGCACCAGATCATGTCTCTCAAGGCTCTGTCCAACCTGGACATGAACACTGCCAAAGATGGAGCATCACCACTTTAGGCAACCTGTGCCAGTGCCTCACCACCCTCACAGTAAAGAGCTTCCTCCTCATACCTAACCTGAACTTCCCCTGTTTAAGTTTGAACCCATTGCTCCTTGTCCTACTGTTACAAATCACACTGTTGGCTTAGAAAACAATGGAATGTTCAAAGGTTTTTCCAAAAGACCAATCTAGGGATAAAAGGAAGAATTAAACTTATGATGGATGGGAAAAGCATTGTCTGAGAGGCACCAGAAACTGGTGAGATATTTGTGAATAGCTGTGACCAATTTTGACCTACTCAGTATCAGAAAAGTAGTCAGGAATGCATGACTAGATGGTTCTGTTGGTTAAAATAGCTACACTTTGGTGTTGTCAAAGTATATAATAATCTATATTAGTGGGTGTAACATGACTGGTATTAATGCCCACTAAAATGAGCAGAATGGCTCCCTTGAGGGTATGAAGTGAAGCACAGGTATGACCCCCTGCCCAGTGAAAGCCTCATGCTGTGCTTTGTAGAGCAGCAGCACTAGGAAACTCAGTGGCCTCCAAATAATTCCTCCAAATAATGTCACTGGGACTTACTTACCCTACTGAATAGGTACACTACTGCCTGTACTGTAAAATGTAAAGTTATGGTGTGCTTAAGGAGACTGGAAGAGATAAATGTTAGAAAGTTACCTGAAAGCATATGAGTTTCAGAACAGAATCATCTCACTGAAAATTGTAGATAGCTTCCCCAGTGATTTGATATGACAATGTTTGAAGTTGGAAGAGATGTATGTGTATCAACAGAAGTAGCAGCTACCTCTCTCTCACCCACAGAGTTCCTTCTAGGAAAGGTGCTGCCTTTCTATTTGTGGAGAGAAATACTTTAAAGATTAGGCTTGAGGTATGAACTTGAGGGCAGTGCACAAGTGCTAGTGAATTAAGTACGGTATGCGAGGAGCCTAACAGAGTCTGGAGGTCAAGTTAGGTATTGCATTTGCATTCCAGAAGCACTTTAAGAAGCACAAAACTTCTTTTCATGGTTCATAGGAAGAAACTCAGGGTTCCATCTGTTTCATGCCAGAACTGAAATAAGTTTTAATGTGTTCCTTTGTAATTCTACAAAGGCATTCTGTGAGAAAATTATTTGGAAAATCCTCCTTATCTTGGATCTCCAGCTGAACTGTTAACTAAATTACATTTGGAAGACGAACTTCTACTCTTAATCTCAGCCATCCATTCAAAGCAATTGAAATTGCACAGAGCAGGGTTCGGTTTCTCTGGTTTTGTTGCTGGTGATCAATGAAATGGGCCCAGTTTGATTGTCAGGTTTCACCAGGGACAGGCAGGGCTGGCAATTAGGAAATGGGTTTGTTTTACAAGTGCCCACCAAAAAATGAAAAATCTGAGAGCAAGAATTCATGCCAAAGTTGCAAGATCCATTGCTGTGCGAGAAAAGGTCTGGTTTTCCTAGGAAGATTTGTCCTTGATTTATTATTAACAGATAGGGATTTAGGAGAAGACCAATGGAGTCCTTTCTGTAATGCTTACATGAACACATAGAAATTTGAAAGATGGAATTTCTGGCCTTTTTTTTAACATATAGAGTAGTATAAGAGTGATGATTTTTATTAAACTGTAGTGATTCTTTGTGTTTAGAATTCAGCCATGTGTTTCTCGTTATGATGGAACAAACACAAACACAAAGAAAGGCCACAACTATTCACTTTACAACTCTACTTATCAAATTACTGTGATTACAGAAACCATTTCCCAAGCACATAATCACAAAGTTTATTTTAAAATGACTCTTAAATGCTTCCCTGCATGTTCTACATGTGTTCTCTGACTTCCAGTGTCATATGCCACTAGCAAGTCAGGTTAAGACAGACCAGCTATCATCTGTGTATAGATATATCTCTGGCTGCATCCCCATTAGTCTTTAGAACTTGAGATCAGAAATTCCTGCAAACATCAGAACACAGACCAACTATTTGGCAGGAATACCGAGTGACACAACCACTTCAAAGCTTTATTAAGCATATTTGTTAAGAATCAGTGTTTCAGTATGTTCTTATTGCACACATAGGGCATAGTTAACAGGATGTTCTTGTTGAGATATTCCTGTGTGTCGTTGGCAAAGACAAGGCGAGAAGGTTGGGAAGCTGGTGGCCACTGCTTTTGGCTCAGCTACTGGGGTGTGTCTTTGTCACTGCACTGGGGAGAGTAACCTGTAGGTGTGAGACCTGATCGCATCTGTCACCATGTCTCTGGCATGGATGAGACCTCAGGGTGAAGGCTGCAGACCACATCATGGGGATGGAAACTTGTTTGTCGGACTTTCCCGTCTCCCCTGGGGAAATGTTTAGATGCTTAGGAACAGAAGTTGCAAATGAGTGCCTCAGGAGCCACAGGTCTGAGTTTATGAGTTGTGTAACAGCATAAAGCTGTGGTGATTTAGGGCTGATTGACACTGTCCATCATATTTGAAAAATCATGGCAGTCAGGTGAAGCTCCCGACAACTGGGAAAAGGGAAATATAACCCCATTTTCAAGAAGGAGAAAATGAATGACCCAGGGAACTACAGAGCAGTCTGCCTCACCTCTGTGCCTGGTAAAATCTTGGAGTGGATTCTTCTGGATGGCATGCTGAGGCACATGAAAACAAGAAGGTGGTTGGTGACAGCCAGCATGGCTTCACTAAGGGGAAATCCTGCCTGACCAATCTGGTGGCCTTC
>JANRGW010035039.1:8903-21279 GCA_024733675.1 Psilopsiagon aymara
GATGGAGGGACAGGAGAGGGGAATGGCTTTAACTGCCAGAGGGGAGACTGAGATGAGCTCTGAGGCAGAAGCTCTTCTCTTTGAGGTGGTGAGGCCCTGGCACAGATTTATGTGCAGTACAGTGGGAAACTCTGCTGCCTGGTATTTGAAGTTCTCTGGGTTTCTTTCATTCTACCTGTGTTTTATTCCAGTTGGCAAACACCAGTTTCACACAAAGTGGAGTTCATTCGGGGCCTTAACCTCATCCCTGCTGGGTTCAAAGCTGACAAAGCTTTGCTTGACTATTAGTGAGGTACATAACACAGCAGCTAAATATAGACTCAACAAAGGCTCTCCCTGAGGTAGTACCAGCATGGGGATAAAATCAATGTCATTTCTTACGCAGTTCCTTGACAGGCATTTGCTAGAAGAGTCTTATCAGTGCCTTTCAGTGATTCTCAGATATTTCTTGATTCACTTTAGAAAGCACAGAGCCATTGGTACCTAATACAGGGAACAACTAAACCCTCGGTCCAGCCGTTCCCTGGAAAAGAGTCTTCTCCCTCCCTGCAGGGTTTTAATGTGTTCTCCTATATGAGATCATGGTATTGAGGTTTGCAATGGTACACCTTGGCTTGGTATTTTAACTTAAATTATATTGTTTCCTTGTGTACTTCTGAGTAAAGGTATTTGCTTCTCTGGGAAGGCGCAGCATCCTTTTGGCATTTCAGAAGAGGTGGGCAGGATGAATTATTCATTTTAAAAGTGTGTGACATTATGATGGAGCTTCAGCAAAGTACATTTAAACATTACCAAATAGGATGAATCAGTTTAAACTCATCAGAGCTTATCATATCTCAGATAAAATGACTGATATAAAGGCTAAAAAGGAAAAAGAAAGCTCTTCTCAAACCATTTCTAAATCGGACTCCAAAACCACACCAAATATGAAAGAGGGTTTGTTTTCAGATCTTTTAATGCCCAGAGGTTTAGGGAGAATGGATGAAAATACAGGGTTAAACCCCTCTTTGCTAAAAAGCAATACAGCTATTGGAATGTGCTGATGTACAGCCCTGAGGTAGCCAAGGGGAAGGCGGGGACAGACCACTGGGGCTGCTGGGTCTCTGTGGACCTGTGGTCCAGGGTTCCCCAGGGGAATTCATGTACAGGAGAAAAGGCTCTGGTCAAAGCCTGAAGAATAAGGTGGTAAAAGGGGGAATCTCATTGAGATACTTTGTGAGTCTCCTTGGATTTGTGTCTGCTCAGTCTCCTTTATTCTCAAGTGGTGGGGTTTTCTCTACAAACACAAATATTAGTGGTTTTCTGTACATTTCTGCAAGGTGTTTTTCTACATGTGTCGAATAAGCTGGATCCCTTCGCCTGTAGTGGATGTCTGGAAGCATAAAGCATTGGGAATAGGATGTTCAGACTCAGAAGTTATTACAGCCCTCCTTGGTTTTATAAAAATTCTGTGTCTTAAAAAGTCAAATTCTGGGGGAAAATCCACTCTAAAGAGTCCTTTAAACAGAATTTCTGCTTGTCCTTATGCTTGAAATATGGTGGATGCAGTAGCAAGTGCTGAAACGTGCTGTTGGTCTCCTGCACAATTAACATGGCTTTTCTGCATTACTGAAATCCTTGGCAGACTCTTACAAAGCTCCATGGTGATAAGATGTAAAACCAAGGGTCAGACTCCTTGTGCTCCTTAGAATGAGAGGGAATATAAACCCAGCAGTTGCTCCAGAATCTGTCCGGTTCAGCATCCTGTCCTTCGCAGGGACAAATGCCAATTGCTTCCGAGAAAAGAGACCCTGAGCAAGCAGTGAGGGGCAAACCTATGAAGTCAGATGGAGAACACTGGGGCTGTTCAGCCTGCAGAAGAGAAGCTGCATGGGGGACCTCAGAGCAGCTTCCAGTGTCTGAAGGGGGCTACAGGGATGCTGGAGAGGGACTCTTCATCAGGGACTATAGTGACAGGACAAGACTGAGATTGGGTACAAGCAAGTTCTTCCCTGTGAAGGTGCTGAGGCGCTGGCACAGGGTGCCCAGAGAAGCTGTGGCTGCCCCATCCCTGGCAGTGTTCAAGGCCAGGTTGGACACAGGGCTTGGAGTATCCTGCTCCATGGAAGGTGTCCCTGCCCATGGCAGGGGTTGTAGCTGGAGGAGCTTTAAGGACCCTTCCAACCCAATCCAAGCCATTCTATGACTCTATGAGTACATGCTCACTGAAAGGATTACTTTTTCTAAATTCCCATTGTATCATTTTGACATCAAATTCCTGATTTTGATGGAGAGGTTTGTTCTTTCTGAGAAGGCAGCTGCACTCTTGCCCCCTGTGGTGTGTTGTGGCATTTAGTCCCCGAGGTTAAGGATGTGAAGATGTACTCATTGATCTGTTTGTTGAATTGTCTCTTTAATTGGAAACCTTTCAGCCCTCACCTCTCTCGTGTCTTTAAAACCAATGGGAATTACGTGTTCCTCATCTCTTGCTCTTCACCGTTCATTACAGCTGCACTTTTGAGGAATACAGAAATGCTGCAATCCAATCAGATGGAGACTTCTGTAATTGCGTTCTGCCGAGCTAAATTTCCTTGCAATTTCAATTGGATGCAGTGTTATTCATTAGGTGAGGTCCTAATCTACTGTACCGTGTTGCTGTGCAACAAATGCTACAATTAATCCCCTGGGTCAAGAAACTGATATAGTCCTCCTGTATGTTTGTAATTTGTAAAGTGGTAATGGTTCTTTTTCAAGGAATATTACTTAATATTTAATAACAGTGATACTAATGGACCCTGCTTTTACTACAATTAAACACTTGGAGGAGTGGATTGTAAACTCTGCATTCAGCTATTGAAGTATGGCAATTCTGGAGAGACTTTGTACTTCAGGACGTGAATAGAAAAGTAGGGTAATACGATTCCTAGGCAATTATGCATTGTGTCCACATACTGCAGCTGCTAAAAGCATGGATCATAATGAATGTAACCACACTGATTATCAAAGGATGTTTGTATAATGATTGATTTGTCACTTGTAAAGCCATGCAGGACATCAGAGCACAAATTACACCCATTTACTGTAACAGTATATGGTTTCAAGTGAAACCATTCCTTAGAGGGGAATCTTGGGCTCTGCTCTTAGGTTCTTGCTCTCTAAGTCCCTCAGAATCATTTCTGTATGATAAAACAGAATTACTGCTAATAGTGGCCTTGAATGAAGCAATAATGCTGCCAGAGATGCTTCACATCTTACAAGGAAACAAAAATCTTCCTTCTTATCAGAGAGAAACAGCAAATTGCATTCAGCCTGTAATGAGCTCTCCACAAGGGTTCAGAGTCCCCAGGCAGCTTTCCACCATCACTTTCCATTATTGCCTTTCCTATTTTTAGTTGTATTTCCAGGTTCTTCCCAAGCTAATTCTTTTCAGCCATTCACCATTTTCTCCTATGTCAGAGGGAAGGACCGATTTACATGGTGTTGCCATGGAAACACCTGCTGGATAGGGATGGAGATGGGAGAGGAGCAGGGCAAGAAACAAACGGAATCAGTTGGGAGACCAAAGAGCAAAGGCACAGAAGCCCTGTTGGGTTTCTCTCCCCTTTGCAGGGCAGCTTGCAGCACTGAACCTGAACCCCGTGCTTTCTGGATTTATTTGCACAGTTCAGAACTTGGGTCAGAACCAGGGAATTCTGCACATTGCAGTAAGGGGAAAAGGACAGATGCCATCCCTGGTAATTCCATATGCTGCCTCCAAAGCCAGGATCAGATTTTTCCATGGAACTCCACTCCCAGCCTGCTGAACCCACTGCCCCTTTCCTCAGGCTCCTGTGCTCTCTGCAGCCCATGCACAGCTCCCTCCTCACCGGCTGTTTTGACAACCTGTGATGTCTAAGAGAGCTGACAAGGCCAGGCCCAGCATTGCGCAGAGGTTTTCTGGGGTCATGCTCTGTTCCCAGACCACTGTTAAAAGGTATTTTTATATGGGGAGGGAATTGACAGAAGTTATTGTGGTGACTGCACAGGCATCATTTTAATTTCGAGTATGCCCATTTTATGTTACTGGCTCCACAACTGACGCTTAGTTCCTCCATCTGACAGCCTGATCCAGGGTTTACTCCAGTCAACAGGAGTGTTTCTGTTTCCTTCGGCGATCTTTGGCTCAAGCATTACCATATAAAAGGTTTTGGATCAAAGCACACAATGTACAGAAAGTCAGACAGGTATAAAGAGCATCTGTTGTGTTGAGTCATTTGAGTCTGTGCCATGCTTTAGACCACTTGTGGATAAGCTCTTAGCTTTCTGCTGTGTTTGTACCTGTTTAAACTAAGCTTAATGTCTGTCTCTCTAATTTTAAGCAGAGGGGAAAAATAATGCCTTTGTTTATGCTTTTCCAGTGTTGTGGGCTTCACAGAGGAGGTAGGAGTGTAAGTGCTGAGAACAGGGCAGAGTGCTTAAGGAGGGCTCTGAGGTGATGAACTTGCCCGTCAATGCTTCTGCAGCCTTTGCAGGATGCTGAGATGTCAGTAAAGAGATCAAAAGCCACCGGATCATTGTTAGGGGTGTGTCCGTGGCTGGGTGGGTGGCTGGTTGCAGGGATGACTTCAAACATCTCCAAGTCTTAGATGTGTCAAGACCCATCCTCCTAAGCTCGTGTCTGTGGATTCAGAGTTTTCTCTTTTTGTGTCACACACCAAATTTAAACTTGCACTTCTCGGATAGATGTCCTGACCTGCTGGTACGTAATGGCCAGAGTAGGATGAAGACGTCCCATGTCCCTGCAGATGGGCAGCACTAACTTGCAGAGCCTTTTCCTTCTGAGTTTGGCTGTCTGATTGTGTTAGCCAAAGCCAACAAGATGTGGATAGCCCTGAAACACAGTTGTCCTTGTTACAGGTAATCTGCTATGCATTCGGAGAAGTATTACAAGAAGTTGAGCACTAAGTCTACGTTTCATGACTTTTCCCTATGTTTTTGGTCATCTGTTATCCTGCTTTGATCCCTTCTGGTGTTACATTTTCCTCATCACTAGGTTCGCCTCCCTGCTGGGAACCTGAAATCGTGTGCTCAGTTATAGGGTTCCATTTGCCTTTTATGCCTCCTGCAAATCTGATTAAGTCCTGTTGTATTAAATGGGAGAAGCATGCAGTTAAGTCTGTGGTTTTCAAAATGCATTAGACTTCTTTTCAAGTATGCAAAGTGTAAATGGATTTTGTGCTTCGGGAATGTAGCAGAGTGTTTACAATTTTGGTTAGATAAAAGGATGCTGAGATGGCCTTTAACATTGATTTCATGTTACGTTTTTTTCTTGGCTTTAATACAGCATTAGAGGTTCTTTTAGCATTTTGATTTACAGAATAAATCAGAAAATGAGTTTTATTTTATTTATCAGTCAGTTATGTGCTTTTCTTTCTGTTCTTCCTCAGTGTGGTTAGCCCTGAAAATAGTAGCTTGGGTAATCTCATTAGGCCAGGCTTTCTTCTTGCAGGATGGTTTGAAACACTCAGAAACAAACTTCTTGCACTGTTTTCCTTGTGAATCCAACTCAAACTAAGCAGCTTAGTGAGCCATGAAAAGTATACATTAAACCTAAGCCTTTTTGAACCTGAAAAGAACACTTTCTGAGTAATGTAAATGAAGTACCAGGAGGCTCTGAGCTCTCTTTTGGTTGGTCACATCATTCTGGTACACACCCAAGCAGCTCACTTCATCTTCCCGTGCTCAGGATCCTCAGCTGTAAGAACAGAGGCTGCTGGCATTTATTCAGCTATCAGAGGCAGTTACAAGGTCATGTTTTCTGTAAGAGCTCCTAAGTAGCCTAAGTTCACAGAGAAGTTGCCATGAAAGTGCTGTGCTTCACCACAGGGTGATTTGTCTAGGGAGGTGGACAGCCACAGTGGCATTGGCAGCACAGAATCATAGGATAGACTAGTTAGGGTTGGAAAGGACCTGAAGATCTGCAGGTTATTGATCTTTTGAGGTGATTGTAGAGCCTTGGGTTGCTCTTGCAGGAAAGAGGGGCCACAGGAACAGGCCTGGAGTTTTGTCTGTCTCAGGCACTTTCATTACTGAAATCTAAATTCAATTCCAGTTGTGATGACTTTGAGAGTGATGCCAAGTCCTATATTACTTGACCTACTTCAAAACCGTATGGAGAAATGTATCCACCAAATTGACTTTCCTTTTGTCATTTCACATCTCAGATGCCACTGTAGGAAACTTGGCATCAGTTTTTCAACAGGGAGAGAGAGAGGGGTAGACTTGGCAATTCACAGCTAACAGAATGTGTAATCTGTTGATCAACAAAAGGACATATTGTGCTTGAGAGATGGTGAATCTCCTGTTTGTTGTCTCTGTGCACTGGTCAGGTATAGAAGGTCCTTGATAATCTATTGGGTTTATGATGGTATCAATCTATAGCATAAGGATGGCATAAAGCTGGAATGCGTGTTGGTCTGATGCTTTCTAGCAAATGTGTGACTATAAGGAGAGGCAAGAAATGGGGATTTCATCAGGAAACAAATCAAAGCACTCAGTGTCTAACCAGGAGAGGGTGGAATGTTTGGGTCACTTCCATGTAGTTGGGAATGCTCCAGACCTCTCGTTCACCTATGCTGTGGGCAGACCTGCAATGAATTCCTTGCTGGGCAGAGATTACTGTGCAGGTTTGGCGCTGGCATGCTGAGGTGTGTCAGGAACAGCCTGCCTGCAACAGCACTGAGCTGTGCCGTGCCCTGCAGTGCCTTCCTTGCCGAAGATTCCTATGCTAAGATGATTCAAGCTGAACGTCCAGCACACTGCCTCCCTTCCCTTCACTAAGCTGATGGCTGGGAAGTTGTATCAAAATCGTGTTGCATTCACTTTCAGGTGCCTTCTTCCCCTCTACAAAGCCAGAAGATCATAAAGGCACATCAGTAAAGGGAGTCTTGCCCTTCCCCTGGAAAGGTTTCTGAAAGAGGATTCTCAGCCTTGTTGGCCTATCTCTCTGTGTCCCCATTAGCTTTCCATGGCTGGTGGGGTTTTTTAGTGAGGTTGGTTTTCATCCAAGTAGGACGAATTCAGGACAGAGTGGGCAGTCCCTGTCCTTTAAAAGCTTCTGCTTGGACATCGGGAAAGGGAAGTAAGCAACATTTCCTTTGTGGAAGTTAGTGTTTGGAAAAAAATGGACATGCCTTCTGTTTGAATTCCATTTATAATTATAGATAGGAAAAAAGTTACCAAGGCCTTATTTATCCAAAGGAGGATAATATACTTATTATCAAATATATAATATTGGATATTGGACACGGATATATATTTAATACCCATATTATCTAAAGAAGCTTCAGAATGACACATTTTGTGCTCAGTTGATAAGGAAGGGTATCTTTTGACTTCAGGGAGAAGACAAACAGGAGAACAGGATGCTATCTGCAGCGAAAGCAAATTTCCTGAAGTTTTATCATTATTTCCATAATATTGATGCAATAGTGTTGTTTTGTCACAGCAAAGGATGTATTGACCGAGTGCTCGCAGCGTATTCTCCTTGGCCAAGTCTCAAATCCTTTTTTCTTGTGTCTGAAGTACAAGTTACTGGCTCAGCAGCCAAGTCCAATCAGAGAGAAAAACGTTAAATCTAAGGCAGCTCTTGGCTTCTCAAGCTGGGAAAATAGCCATGTTTTATTCATAGAAGAATACAAGTCAACATCCTCTGGTTCCCTGGATACAACTGTGCAGCTATAAATAGCCATGCAGTGACACAGCAAACTGGCATGGCACCGCAGGCAGTGGCACAGCAGCCTGGCAGTGGCACTGCCCGGGGCAGACAGGACTCCAGGGTCCTGTCCCCCCTGGCTCTTTGCTTGAAAGCAAACAGGGAGCCAGCTCCAGGAGCCAGAGCCAGCTCCAGGCTGCGGTGCTGGCTCCGAAGGATGCCAAAGGTTGCTGTTTGGCTTGGGAGCATTGCAAGGTCCTGAGCATGTTCCCCTCATGCTCCTTGCTTGCTTCTGTGCTCATCCCTAGCTCCTGCCCTAGGGTTCGGTCTGGGGCTGTGCTCAGGTGAAGTTCATCCATAGGACTTGCACACCCTAAGCTGGGTGTGTTTAGAAGAAGAATGGAATGGTGGGTAAGGGAGGAGCGCTTGTTGTCATCTACCTTGACTTCTGCGAGACCTTTGGACACAGTCCCACACAATGTCCTTGTCTTTAGAGAGGTATGGATTTGATGGATAAGGAATTGGCTGGCTCACTGCTTCTAGTGTTGTAGCCAGCAGCTTTGGTCCAGCTGACACAGGGTGCCCAGAGAAGCTGTGCCTGCCCCATCCCTGGCAGTGTTCAAGGCCAGGTTGGACACAGGGGCTTGGAGCAAGCTGCTCTATGGAAGGTGTCCCTGCCTGTGACAGGGGGTTGGAGCTGGAGGAGCTTTAAGTTCCCTTCCAACCTAAGCCATTCCATGATCTATGATAGACTTAGGACAGTATACAGTTGGGAAATAGAAAATAAATGCATGCCTGACTAGTAATGATGTTCTGCCTGATGCATGCTCAGTAATAATTCTTTCTGTAGCTAAAAGTGGCTACATCCTAATTTAATGTAAACTTAGGTGAGTAGAGCTGTAATCATTTACTGCAGGCAGGGATGAAGGCCTGGGAGACTTGCCTGGTGTTTCTCACATGTGCCTCAATCATATTTCAGCATTGCTTTAACAGTTCAACAGGCATAGCTGGCATAACAAATTCATCATGTATCTACATGATTTATATCCCTATGTTGATATATTTCCTCGCTCTCCTTACTTTCCAATGCATTTATCATTCTCACATGGTCATTTCTTTCCACCCTGCATTTCTTGCTGGCTTTCAGCTTTTTGGATACATATGAGATTTCTCAGGAACTTTATTTGGAACAGAAGAACATTGATATTTGGTCCTCCCATGGTACGTAGCTGAGGCTTCAGCTACAGAGCTGTAGGGACCAATACCTGGGTGATTTAATGAAGCGCTATTAATGCATTGTTTGATTTCAGCACAAATACGAAGATAGTTCTGTTTTGTATTTATACCCTTGGGTCTTTAAATGAGCTTTTTCCTCAACTTTAATATGTACTGGACCAGAATAAAATAAGATTTAGGATTCTCTGGTAATGCAGTTATCCAGGAGCCAAGCTACACTGCAGAGCTCTGCTTCTTTTAGCTCCAGACATAAACAGCTCTTTAAATCGTGCCACGTGCTTGCAGTAAGGAAGGAAACACCACGTGTGGAAGGACAACCAGATCCTCCAGCACCCTGGGGCCCACCAGGCTTGGCTGGTGATGGGGCGAGGAGTGATCCCTGCATTGGGTGCCTCCCTCCAGCAGCCCCAGAGCTGTGTTCTGGGGTGCAGCGTGGGTCTCACCCCTTTATTGTGGGGTCTGTACCCAAAGGCTAAAGCTCTTGTAAGGGTAGGTCTTGGTGGGGAAGTGCTGGGGCGTGAGCCCTGCGTGGCTGCAGTCAGGTACCTGCCCACCCCTTGCTCTGATGCACACCGAGTACTAGAAAGTTGAACCAGTTATTTTTGAGCTGTGGAGGAAGTTATGTAAGGTGGATCATGCTAAGGGTTGATTTTCTTTTTAATGACTATATTTAACAATTCAGGCAGAAGCACAGAGGGACTTTTAATTCCTAAATTTAAACTTTCAGGTGACACTTAAGAAAAACTCTTTTTGATTTTATCTTTTTTTTTTTTACATCCTCCTTTTCTTTGCAAATCAGATGTAGGAGCAGGCTGCGAGGTTGTCCCGAGATGAGATCACTTCAGCTGGGGCAGGAGCTGCAAAAGCACAGCCTTAGTTCACAGGATTCCCCATCCCTGGCAGCGTTCAAGGCCAGGTTGGACACAGGGCTTGGAGCAAGCTGCTCCAGTGGAAGATGTCCCTGCCCGTTACAAGGGCTGGAGCTGGATGAACTTTAAGGTTCCTTCCAGCACAAACCAGTCTGGGATTCTGTGATCCTATCCTTCACTAATAATTCGGGCATCTCCCATTCTCCACTGCAGAAACCAGCTCCAACAGGAGCACTTCAGTTTCCTTGGGGAGTGAACGATGTTACTTGCTGCAGCTCTCTCTGTGTAGCTGTAGAGAGAGGTGGTGGTGCTGTCTTAGGCAGCTCACCGTGAAAGGGCTAAGCTGGAGACCAGAGCACAGCAAAGCTGATGCTTAAACTGCTCTGTAAAGAACCTGCTTAGAGAAGTGCTTTGGTTAAGGCAGTAGGATTTGATCACCTGCTGAAATGAGATATGTGCTGAAGCTTGGAGTGCTGAACCAGTGCATTGTTCTCATAAGCAGAGCTTTCATAAAGACATGTTTTACTCAAAAAGAACAATTCTCCTACCCCCCCAAAGAGATTTTAGGGCTAATGAAGAAACACACCTGAAAGTATTACCTGGTCTTAGTTTAATGGGGTGATCTGACTTAGGCGTTAAGGCTGATCAGAGGTGGAAATGAAGGGAAAAACAATCTTTTCTCAGGGGAAACTTTAAGGAAATTCAATAAGCTTGGAGCCAGTAAGATACTCAGAGATTTGTTGGAGTTCTTAACGCTGGCCACGGCTCCTAGAGATGACAGTAAGTTCAGCAGAGATTCATTATGGAATTCATTGTGGAATTTTAATCCAGTCCAAGCTCATATCTGTGCTTCAAATTAAATGTAAGTTGGAAGTCTGGCAAAATAGGCGTGGATGATGTAAAACCCATTAATGTGTTGTAGTTTTTTTGCGGCATACCCGGTTTTCTGCATGCCTTCCAGAGAAAGGATTACAAATCTTTTAATGAGGCTCTGCCTCAAATCCTCTGGCCATTCTGAGATGTTTAGGCAGAAACATATTTCTTTTCTTCCATGCCAAAAGTGACACCAGAGGAACACATTTATACACAAATAAACACATCATCAGCTCAGCTTCTGTGTTTGCTGTCTAATGCTGTAAAGCATCTTTGAGAATCCACAATGCGCAAAGCAAGTTCTTTGTATTCCGGTAGCCTATTGTTTATCCTATTGACTAGCAGAGAGAAGAGAAAGGAAAAATTGCATTTTAATTAGGCCTGAGAACTTCATTTGCACTAGAGCCACACCGCAGCTTGCCTGGATCTGGCTTGCAGCGTGAATTCACCCTGGAAGGGATCTGTGCTTTGGTCAGGGATGGGTTCACGACACCTTCCTGCTCTGCTTCTGAACTCTGTCAGAAGCCAGGTCTACCCTTGCACAGTAACATACTGGACCTCCTTTTCTTTTGCCTTTGCCTTTACAACACGAGCAGAAGTGATTCCTTTTCCAACATCACTTTCAATTCTGTGCCTCAGTTTCTTCATCTACAAAGGGAGGCTGATGGTACTGACCTCTCTAGCACAGCTCTTTGAATTCAGGGGATGACGTGAGAGGATAAACTGTGCTTTCAGGAAGAAGCAGCCTAAAATAAATACACCCAAGAATATTATTAGTTTCTCCTTTCTCCAGCCTGTGCTTTTGTTCTGTTCAAGAGACAGCCCTGGAGGGGGCACAGAGATTTTGCAAGTCTTTGAGCTTGCATTGCCTAAAGGGAACAAAAACCGAGTCTCCCATCTAGTTGTATTGAATATAACCAATCAGGCACAATTGATTGCTCCAAAGTAATCCCAAACCTGCTCTCTGAATGGGAGGCTGCAGACACGATAATTGAAGTAATTCAAATCCTCCGTAAGAAACAACCTTATTGTCTCCTGCTGTGGATGTCTTTGTAATTATGAAGATGGAATTGGTTATCTTTCTGCCAGTGGACTCTAATGAAAGAGATGGCTGTGTAGTTAAATGGGCCAGGAACTGACTTTCAACCTTACAACAGGATTCAACTGAATTCCTGCACTGGCAACAGGAAGTATTCTGATTAGAGGCACACTGAGACCTTTGTGGGGTGTTCTGAAGGCAGGTAGGAACCCCAGCAACATCAGCGTGGTTTCCATCTACCTTCCTAATGAGTGACAATGAAAGGACTTGGAAGAGATCCTGTCAGAGAATTTTACCCTTTTTTCTGGGAGCTGGTCTTGCCAGGTCTCCCTTCCATCCTGCTTTGCCTCTTTAGCTGCAAGTTGCACTGAGCAATTAAAATTCTCTCTGAGACTCAGAATGTAGCCCTGAGTCACTGCTGTTCTCAAGGGCTGAGACAACTCAGTTGTTGCTCCAGTGGGAGATCTCCATGGAACATCTGCCACACTGATAGCATCTCAGAATGGTTTTGGTTGGAAGGGTCTTTAAAGCTCACCCAGTTCCAGCCCCTGCCACGGGCAGGGACACCTTCCACTGGAGCAGATTGCTCCAAGCATGTTTTTGTTCATGTCTCATCTCAGTCTCCCCTCTGGCAGTTAAAGCCATTCCCCTCTCCTGTCCCTCCATCCCATGTCCAAAGCCCCTCTC
>JANRGW010035041.1:779-12345 GCA_024733675.1 Psilopsiagon aymara
TTAGTGTGCTGGGAGCACGGATCCCGGGGGAGCCTGCCACCTCCGATGGCGAACTGCATAAACGTCAGTTCCCGCAGCGCCCAGTCCTGGCGGTGAAACGTGGCACTCCAGCGACGAATCCCACCTAATTCCACTTGATGTGCTCCTGAACATTAAACACGTCTTGAAAAAAGTTGTTTCTCGACTATCGGAACATACCTCTGTGTGTGCGCACGGATGAATACCATAATTGCCTTAATTCTGCTTCTCGGAGTTAGGCTAGGGCACATGAAAACCGGCATAACGCTCAGACCTCAGTGCACCGGTACAGCAAAGCTCAGCACTACACATGCACCCGGGCACTGGGGCACGGGCCTGTGTCCTCGCACCGCAGTAAAAGGTCTTTAAGCCTTCTTTTCAGTAACAGGATTTTCAGTGACTCCCTTTTAAATACCATTTTCTGGGAAAAGTTTAATACCCATCCATAACATTCACTTCCCCTGCTAGATACTGTTGTATAAAAAAAAAAAAAAAAAAGGCAGGTGAAAGGCTGCTTTAATCATTAAACACTTGAAAAAGGAAGTTGTTTTAATATAGCTTTATTTACTATAAGCTGCTAAATAGCTACTGCTGTTGGCTTTGAGCTATTAAAAAGGGCCAGATGTGAGACAAAGCTGCATTTGTTATGCTGGGTGAGGAAGAATAGATATTTGTGCTGTGCTGCTTTCCATTGTTGCTCTACAAATGTGCAGTAATCCCCAGAAGGCTTTCTATCATCTCTGAGAGAGGGGAAAGCAAGCGAGCGCGTGTGTGCGCCTGCATGGCTTCAGCGAAGGGCGAGCAGGTTCTTGTCATTTATGGTGGCTTGAGCTGCATGGCGCGGTGGTTGTGTCAGGCTTAAGGAAACTGTTTCCGCAGCCATGTGCTTGAGAACATTTTTATATAGAGAGCCCATTATCTGCAGGCACAAACAGTGCGCCGGATAAACACAAAAAAGCAAACCCACACATGCTTGTGGAAAGAAAAAGGCAGCATGACAGCTTGCATAAGCAAGCCTGCTGGACTCCTCTGGGAGGAGGAGCGGCGGTGCGCAGAAGTTGTTCAATCATGAAGCACATCTGCAGCCTGATTACAAAAGCAAAGGTGGCAGGGGTAGCTGGAAGTGCACATACAGCACAGGGATATGACCTATGCTTAGAGTACAGACATAAAAATACTTAACCTCCCCCCACCGTGTAAGAGTGGTATCGCAGGGACATAAAAATATCCCTTCTCTAGCTAAGGAGAGTGCTTCTTCGAGTCAGGGCAAGTTGGTCACCAGCCATCACTAACCGTAAAGCACATGAACTGCCTTCCTGCACTAGCAGCCCTCACCTCCAGCCCGCTGGCCGAAATGACTGGTTTCCTCAGACAGAGAGCAGCATCTGCAAATCACAGTTTCAGGTAATTGCCCTGCTGCATGCTTATATTACCAGGTTGTTTTCCCTGCATTCCACCCAGCTCCGAGTGTCATCAGTTCTGTCAGCTTGTTATCAGTAGGGAGAGCATGGAGGGAAAAGGACACTGCAGTTTAAAACAGCAAGAGGTAATAACACAAAATTAAAGGCAAAAGTGCGTGGAAGTATGCTACTGGGGAGCCGGAGCTGACAGACCTGCTGTAGTGCTCTCTAAGGCTTTGCACACTCCAGTCTAGACAGATCTGCTAGAACAAACATTGACAGTTCCACAGCAGAATCCACTGATTTGGTGGTTTATTAAATGTACTGTAACTTGCAGGTAAGAAATGCTAATCCTCATTGGGACATCTACAAGCAAATGAGCCATCCCTAAAAGCTTGCAGAGTTGCACTCAAATAATTTCATAACCAGTGTCCCTGATCACTCATACAACAATGCTGTAAAAACCCCCTGCCTGATAAATTTCAAATTCCTAAACCGAGACAGAATCTGGCATCTATTCCCACCTCTTGGACTCAGTGGGAATATTGCAGAGAAAACTGGGTGAGTGTAAGACCCGAAAAGGATTTGCATTCTGGCCTGTGATGCTTGCTGATTTACCTAATGAAAGCTCATTTTTTTCAGAGGTTCTGTGGTAAGATGTAAAGTACTTGTTGAAACCCCTTTGTGTCTGCCTAACAAATACTGCAGCTGGCATGAAGTGTTGCTAACATCATCTGCCTTACATGCACTCTGAGGGCTGAGCCTATAGAGTTGCTACAAAGAATACATATGATCTGTAAACTTTTCCTGCTTTTGCTAGACGTTTATCAGCTGCTAAAGAAAGCCAACTGCTTCGGACATACTCATACAAATTACTTAAAACCTGAAAGATAAGCTACAGAAGACAACCTAATTTAAATATTTTCTAAAGGTCCAGAGTAAACAGTAACAACCCCACTGATCTGTACGAAGATGATCCCAGAAGAAGATTTGGAGGAGGAATGGCTGTAGCAGCAAATATTTTTAACAATAATCCGTCAAAAAGTGAAGACGCTATTTTGCATTTGCTGTGCTCCAATAACATCCCTCTTGAACCAGACAGCCTGCTATATAACAAACAGAGGTCACAACCTCTCCGGCCTGCCCAAAGAAATGCTCTTAGCAAGAAATATCTCAAGCCCACTATGAATTAGAAATGAGAACGACTTGCATTCTGACACTAAACGCTGTCTTGCTTATCTGATGAAACAAGGCATGTTTTGAAAGTTGAACTGTAGCATTTGAAGGAAATTGTTGATTTCTTCTTGTGATGCTGTATCATCACAACTTACATTCCTCATTACTGGGTGGCAACAGAAAGAACATAACAATCCGCCATCCTTAAACTCCACTGCACTCAATAAAAGAATGAGGATAGTTCTGGACTGCTTTTTCTTTTCCACAGAAAGTTTAGCATTGAGAAGAAGGCATAGAGTCAAGGCAGACAGTAATTTCTCTTTATGGCCTATAGAAGTAAGATTTATTCACTTTTTCTTTCATCCCATGAGAGCTAAGAAACTGCTCCAAAGACCAGTGATTTCTGGTAAGCCACTATGGAATGCATCACTCCTTCAGAGAGGAGAAAGAAAAGCAGCATTACCTCAATCAGCAATGTCTCTAGAGAACAGAACAACTGAATAGCTGCTTTGGGACACAGGCTCTAATAACTTTGATATCTGCCATTATCCTGGTGTGTTCTGATGAAATTTAAGTAAAGATTTACCCAGCTTTCCAGAATGGAAGCAAGATAAATTCCAGGAGGACCAGCAGAACCTGTAAAAGCTAAATGTAGCTGAAGAAATAAGGTAAAAATTGGATGGATGGGATTTTTTTTTGGCCAGAGAAACAGAGTAGTTGTTGGCAGCCAAAGAGCATTTTCTGCACTGCTTTCAGTGGTCACCCAAATGTGGCTTCTCTCAAACTTCCCACCTGTTTTGACAATGTAGTGCAGGGGTCTGCCATTTCTTTAAAATAATTTAAACTAAAGATATTGGATACCTAGATACACCAAAACTACAGTTTTGGTGAGTTCCATTTTATCATCTTCGTTTTAAAGCAGCTGATTGGAGATCCAACCATATTAATCCTTCTGGACCAGTGTGATACACATTTAAAACCCAAGGTATTTGGTCTTATTGAATTGTCCTGCAGACAAATGCCCAATATTTCAAGTCACGACCACATCCTGAATCACAAGAAACCTTGCTGACAGTATGGGTCACATGGACAAGCAAAACAAGATCACCGTGTATCCCTCAAGGAAAACTTTCTGTACATACACAGTGAAGCATTGTGTGAACACAATATACTGGGAGACTTGTAGTGTGACTACTGTTTATATTAGTCTCAACAGCTAATATTCAAGCACCTGAAACACAACCAAAGTGACCGATCTATTGCTACCAAAACATTATGAAGGATCCCAGAAATATTTCTGACATCCTATAGCTGATTTTGGAAATAGTGCAATTTAAAAACTAGTTCCAACTGCAGTGCCTTCATTCCAATAAATTCAAAGCTGCACACGTCCCTGCTATTTGACTATCTATATTGTAGTATCTCTTTTTCCTGTTTTCTAAGTGCCCATAATTCCAGTAAGGTGGAAATTCTTATAGACTCCTAGGTCGTAAAACACTGCAGGAGCTTTACACACCAAAGTCTGCTGTCTTCAACAAAGATTTTAACCTGAAACACCAGTGATCACCTGCCCCATTCGGTTTTCCCCCAATCTTATCACTTGAAAAGACCTTTATCTCTAGAAACTGGTCTTTGAGAATTGCCAGTGTCCCGGACCTACCTTACAGGTAGAATTTTACAGTTACCATGAAGTAAGTTTCATTTTACCAAGAATCTTAACAGACAACTCAGTTTTCAAAGGTTTCATGAATTCCATGGTTAAAGATCTGACACCTGCTCAGGTCACAAACCCTCTTGGGATCATCAGAAACAGATTTTAGTAGCATTTCTACAAGGAGCACAGATCTCGTCAGCTGCACCTCCACTAGGTGTATCACCCTCAGGTGATAGCACAAGCAAGCTGAAATGGCATTTGGCAGAATACAACATACTCAGGTATCAGGCAGGTGGTTTAAAATTCTCTTGATCATTTCAAAGCAGCAAATACAGAAATGCTAAATTTGGCCTGAACAAAAGTTATGCCAATGGAGAAGACTAGGAATCGGTGCAGAATCCCCTGTTAAGAAGAGGAGGGCACAGTTCCCATCATCAACACTGCTGTTTCAACTGGAACAGGGCAGGAGTGAGCCTGACAACCTATGAGTGACAGCTGTCTTACAAACTGAAGCAGGCAGTGAACACACTCACTACTGCTAATGAATTATTTAGTGTGGTCCATAAATTAAAACACCTAGACTTGTCTTGTGTTTTTCATACCACTTTCATTATTACAAAGTATCTGCCCAGAAGCTTTTTCCCATAACTGTAGGGCAAAGTCAGCCCTGTGAACAGGGACCTGAGCTGTTCTCCTGACTAACCACCACCAAGCACTTGATTTCTTCAGCTCTTCTGGCTTTCTAACTACATCGAGAGCCCCTCAGGGTAGATGCTATCTCCACCAAACACACAGGCTAAGGAAAATCACAATTGAGACTGGGGCTACCATATGCTACTTTAATATAAACAATGAAAAGTGATATAATAAAATCTTTTGTATGTACTACTGTAAGATAAGGATAAAGCATGTAATATTACTCTTCCTGCAACTTCAAGACAAAATTTCCAACACTCAGCCAGACTTCCAACTACAGAATTAAATTAACCTGATAAACTTACACCGTACATCCAGATGACACCTGGATAAAAGCAGTTTAAGTCCAGATGGCACTTTGTTTCCTTCTACTCATATCCTTCCTTTCTTATATTCTGTTTAAATGGTTATTACAACACAGTGTAACAGACCTCAAAAACCTACATACTTTTCTTCTTTGTTCCCAACGGCAACACTACAGCCTCCAGAGGTCAGCTTTATAGCCTTCAAGTTGTTCTGAAGCCCTGCCTGATTAGACGTACTCTGGAGTGACTTTCATTCTGATCAAATGTGATGTGCTGGCAGTACGCATACAAAGCTGGCAGAGCAGCCGTGCAGTGAAGCCTGAAGCAGGCAGGAGTTGGTGCAACATCTTATTTGAAACAAGGCATGGCTTCCCAGAAAGGAAACAAGTGTTCCCATTGAAAAGGCTCTGATAAACTCAAGAACAGACATGTTGTTGTGACAATTTCAAACCTTGCACAGAATAAAACTGCTTCTATTCAACTTCTCCTCAGACTTTGCTCCTGATTTTTGTCATGCTTGAGTGGCTGCATTTTAGGCCAGTTTCCCTCCCCTGAGTAACTGGGGTTCATTAAAGCTGAAATTTGAAGGATATCTTCTGAAAGATAGTTCATTTATTAAAAAGCCTAGCTGTCCACTGTGCCACATTACAGGATTTAAAAGGTTCCTGTCTATTGCATGGCTGATCCAAGCAGGGATATTAAAGGAAAGGGCAGGCTGGCACAAAACAGGCCATGCTGCAGGAGCAGCCTATTCGCTCCTGTTCTGACTGGGACAAGGGAACCAATTCAGATAGTTAGTACCAGATGTGAGAGTTTCTATTTATTCCTGAATTTGCTTCTCTTGACAGAAACTAAGCCACAAAAGCAGAGTTGTGTAGTAAACAGCAGCTCTTCCTTCCCAACAAAAAAATACCTCACTAACTTACACTACTTCAAATTAAGGACTTTGAGCCAGCCTTCCCTACCTTCACCATGGGCAAAAAAGCTGAACCTGGCATCTCTGTCCTTCAAAATACATTCAGACACTCACCAGTCCTGGATAAGGAAATTTCTACTGTTTTTACCTTTCCATGCTGTCTCTCTCTCAGCTGGTTAAGAGTTAGGCAGTCAGTTCTTCCTCCCGGGGTAATGGTGGTATTCAAAAAAGCAGACAGTAAAGTACTAAATAATTCAGTGTTCTATCTCTACACTTCTCAGCTTGTAATTTCACCTTTCCAACGGTACAAAGAATAAGAAGTAGGCAAACACCCGTGTCTTCTACCAATAGCTGACTTCTTGCCTATTAGCAAACAGCAAAGCAGAAACAATTAAACAAGTCCTTAGCTTAGCTGCAGGCAAGTAAGAATACTTTTAAAAGAAAAGTCTAACAGAACAAAACTCACCAATGATTTTGCAGGTTGGCATAAATACTGGAGATGTATAGGAAAGTGGGATATCCTATAATAGAGAACACGACAAAATACAATCTCCTTTTACTTTTTTGACATACTGTAGGAGAAAGCATGACTTTTCAGCTATTTTAAAGTATTACTTCTCTTCTTTAGAAGAAAAAGAATTATTTGACAGCCTTCTCTTTTTCTTACCAGCTCAAAACCAGAGGTATTACTGTAATACTAGGTATTATGGCTATCTAAAAACAGGGCATGAATCCTTTCTTGACTCCATCAGGTTTTGTCCAAAAAGGAAGCTGTATGCACAAGCAAGAAGTTAAGCCACATTACATGCAGACAGACTGTAACTTGAAGATCTAGGGACCTGGGCTTGCCCAAAAAGACACAAAAAAATGTGGACTGAAAGACGTTTGTATCAGCAAGTGAGGGTAAAAAAAAAAAAATCTATATAGAAAAAGACCCTGCCACAAAGTTTGTAGAGTATAAGCAAAATGAATCACTTTCCTTTGCAATCATTAAAATATTATAAAGATCTCTGTAAAATATTTAGTAAAAGGAACAGAGTTTATTAATCACCTACCCTAATTATGCAATCTTAAGCTCATTAGCAATAAACAAAAAAACAATGCCAGTTCTGTAACTGTAAAAATCTTATGCATTATTTCCTTGTAAGATCAATTCAGTCCCTGAAAATATGCCATAATGCCACAGAAAACAGCCAAACTCTGTGGATCCTGCCTCCCCAGAATGATGACCTGCTACCTACCTGCAAGTGTTGTAAATCTGTGGAACAAACTGACTACTTTCAAGCTTCTTTCCATTTTATTTTCCATGCTTGCAAATAAATTTTTTTTTACTGCCATCAGTACGCCTGAAAAGATTTAGAGGATGCATATGACATCACACAGCAGTGTTGTGACTTATTTCCACTGCTGAAGCAAAAATTACATACATTTCAAAAATGGTAGGTGGGAAGGTATTTCACTCAAAGGTTGACTTAGGTCTAGAGAGCCAAACTTGCTCTTTACTACAGTTTTGATAGTCCAGTTTCTTCTAAAGCAGAGAAGCATCACAGGAGCCCAGTTGCATGCTCTTTAGATAACACAGGCAATTTTGAACTCTGATGTAAGCACCAGTGTCATAACACGCAAGTCTTTCCTTCCTTGTCTATCATAAGAAGAAGAATATGTTAAAAACTCCTGTAAGTTGTCCTGTTCTAGCTGATGCCAGGAATAGAGATTAATTCTCTAAAATGGCTTAAAACCAATTTAGACACCCATTTCCTAGGATGACTCTCTCATTTCTTTTCAAGTCTCTCAAGTACCACTAAGGACATCAGTTAGTTATTGCTTCCTTCCATACCAGAGTTGCATCTTCACTCTCCCCTTTGTTTTAGATTCTGTTTGGAGACTTGGTCAAAATTCCAGAAAGGATTGGTTTATATTACTTACAACTCAAGTTTCTTTAAACCTCACTATCATAATGTAAATGCTTTTTCTATGACACACCTATTAAAGAGCTGGGAATTACCAATGGACTGCATAGCAACTGCAATGCTATGGGAAGAAAACCTCTGATGGGTCTAAGGAGCAAAGTTCCCGAGAGTTTTGACTGGCTTATGAAAAATAATTCACTAGCACAAACTTTTTTTAGTAAGCCTCTTTCCTTGTGAAAACCAACTAAGCTGCTATTTATAAACCTTTGATTAAATGAACACACAAATAGATACATAAGCATACATGTGCAGATATACAACAGGATTAAATGCTCTGAAAGAAATAATTTATAAATACAAATGCATGTAAGCACTTTCTTGCAAGGTTGAACAACAAATCCTAAGTGTTACGGAACACAGGAGAAAAGTTTGCACAAGTGACATTTAGCAGATGCATTCTGCAGTTTAATTCAGCTATCATGCAGAACACGTCTAGCTTTGGCTTAGGTTTTTATGAATCATTCCTTGTACTAAATTATAAAGGGAAAATAATGGGAAATAGGATATGTTTTGTATCATATCACCATGTCCCTCCCTACAAGAAACTGAGTTTTTAAATTAGCTTAAAACATTCATTTAACACAACATGTTCAAGAACTGAGCAAACAATTTAACACTCAACAGAATAAAGCAGTATTTAACACCAACAGTGACCCAGTAGGCCTCCTCGCAGGTTCAACGAAGCATGGGCTGCCTTGTCATGCTCTAAGAACGAAGTGACATCGGTGCATAGAAAGGAGCCATTTAGGACAGGCAGTGGCAAGGAAAATATCAGAGTTGGAAGGTCATATAAATTGCTAGACATGGAGACAAGATCTGTCAAAAAGACAAACTACCTAACAATTTTAACCTACTGGCTAGAGCTGTCCATGTCAGCGTAATGTTAACGTATATTATAATCTCATCGCAAAAAAATTCATGTAGATGGAGAAGAACTGCTGCAAAACTCTCTCTTATCTTCTGTTTAGATAGCACCTATTCTAACAGAGGCTTAAGGAAATATTTTCTCTGATTTTCTTCATAAGACCCCAACATATTTTATATATCACAAGTGAAAGAAAAGTTGTTAACACATTAAAAGCATAGCTGTCAATTTGCCTACAGTTACAGAGTTTATTAAGTATCCATCACAAGCACCTCTGGTTTTGGAGAACAGTGACTTTTTTACTTATTCCTATTGTAATTTACTTTTAATAAAAGCTTTTCTGAATAGCCGCTGAAATGCTTCAAAGAGAAAGGTGGAGTTTTGATAGACAAGATAATAATTTTCTTATATTTCAAACCATCTGCATTTTTCCCAGCTATTACAGCTCAATCATATTTATGGAGCTGTGATTGTTCCTCAACCAGGTGTTGATGACTCTCCATTTTTAATGTAAAATCATCTCATGATTTCACTCCTGTTGAGATCACTGCAACTGTTTGAGGCCATATGATTTTTCCTTGCCATCTCAGTGCTCCACTGCATTGCAATATATGGTTTTTGTCATCTCTTCAATGGCCTTATTTGGATCAGCATTAGAGAGAAGGCCTTCAGGAAGGCCTGCAAGTATTCCTCAAGTCAGTAGGTGGAATGCTTCCCTGAGAGAATTAAGCTAAACCTCCAGGAATTCTTCCAGGGAATCCAGATATTGTTCATTCCCCAGGGTTTATGCATGAAATGTGACAGCTAAGATTAGTTCAGAAGCATCTGTTCCTAATGCCTAGAACTGAACCTCCGTGAATATATTGCACATTTTTTTCAGAAAGACACCTCCCTAAAGCTTAATTTCCCCACTAAAGCAAAAATTCAATTATTATAAAACTGATGTGTTCCTTATATTATGACCCACTAAGTGACAAGCAAAACTCAAATGACAAGACTCCCTGCAAGTTCCATTAGGTTACGCTCCACTTAGGGTACATACCCTACTTCCAGTTATTTTTTTATTCTTGCAGTGTAACTCAGGATACTTCCTCTTACATGTCAGTTTTCACAGTAATTAGCATGTAGAGAAGCTGACCAACGAAGGAAAACAAAGTCAGCAAACAGAAACCAAACATTTCTGTATTTCTCAGTTTTTGTTTAGGTGTTTTTCTGGTTTTGTTGTTGATTTTTTATACTTTTTCCTAAACACAATACAAGCAGAAGCCAATTCTGAAGGATTTGTAAGGGCAGCGTATATTCCCTCCTAGCTATTCAAGCAGGCAGTAGGTATTCATGAGTACTGAGAGATGCACATAATTACGCCTGAATGATTATTTATCCAGAACGAAGAGCAACTGTGAAGCATCTATCACTCTTTGTTCCAGGTCAGAAGTTTCAGCTAGCCATTTAAAAAGAAAAACAGCATAATGTGGATGAAGCAACCAACAATATGCTGAGCACCGCAAATACCGAATATATAAATCAAAGTGTTTCAGAAACACAGAAGCTCTAAAGTTAGAACTGTTTGCCATGTATTGCTGAACACAAAAGATTAGTTTCATTTGTAAAAGAGACATTAACAAAACATATTAATTCTTTTAAAAGAAGCATTATATGCTTAGGGTACCCATTTCCTGCAGATTGTGATACATAATCTGTTTAATTTCTTTTAACCAGACACTAAGCAGGATATACACAACAGCAGATCAAGCCAACCAAGGAGATTATGCTGAAGTATTGAATAGCGTGGACAGTACCCAATACACTTGCAGGGTCCAGTTGCTGCTTTCCATCACCTTGAGATGGGCAGAAAAGTGTTGAAGACAGTAACATTTGTTTCCAAGTGGCCTCTGGGTACACAGCTCTCCAACTGTGCGTCCATTTCTACTTCTAGGCTAGCAAAGTACAGAAAAGAGTAACTTTGATTCAATTTGGGTCAATTGATATCTAAAGCCCCTCCTGTGAAGGCCACCTGGAAAAGACATGGAACTAATTTCATCTGCTTTTATTCTATGCTAATGTTCCTAACAACACACATACTTATAAGGGCTGTTACAGTATGTATTAATGCTGTATGATATTTCATTAAAACAAATCATGAAGATACTTAAAGACTCCCATCACTTGAATAAAAACAAACCTTTGGTCATCTACCTGGACTTGTGCAAAGCGTTTGACACTGTCCCACATGACATCCTTGTCTCTAAGTTGGAGAGACCTCAATTTGGTAGGTGGACCACTCAGTGGATAAAGAACTGGCTGGATGGCCACACGCAAAGAGTTGTGCTCAGTGCCCAGCTGGAGGCCAGTAATGAGTGGTGTCCCTCAGGAATCAGCGTTGGGACCAGTCTTGTTCAACATCTTTGTCAGTGGTATGGACAGTGGGACTCAGTGCACCCTCAGCAAGTTTGCCAATGACACCAAGCTGTGTGGTTCTGTTGATACACGGAGGGAAGGAATGCCATCCAGAGGGACCTTGACACGCTTGTAAGGTGGGCTGATGCCAACCTGATGAAGTTTAACC
>JANRGW010035042.1:0-33160 GCA_024733675.1 Psilopsiagon aymara
ATGGAATACCTCTTTGGTCAGTTTGGGTCAGGTGTCCTGTCTCTGCTTCCTCCCGGCTTCCCCTCCTCCCCAGCAGAGCATGAAGCTCAGAAAGTCCTTGGCCAGACCAAACATCACTAAGCCATAACTAAAAACATTGGTGTTACCAGCACTGTTCTCAGGCCACGAGTCAAAAACACAGCACTGCACCAGCTACCACGAAGGGGAAAAACGACTGCTACTGCTGAACCCATGACACAGGTGAAAGTCAAAAACACAGCACTGTACCAGCTACTAAGAAGGAGAAAAAATGACTGCTACTGCTGAAGCCAGGACACGTGCGAATCAATTTATTGCCTAATGAAGTAAAAAAAAAAGATACATTGAATTAAAGTCACAAACAAACAATACAATATTTCCGTATTTAGGTTTTGCTTTTTAAAAATATCATATGGAATATAATATGAAAATAGCCACTGAAGTAGTAGACAGAACTAAAACAAAGGTTGGAGTTGAGAATGGTGCTTTGAAGATTAATATTCATAAAGTCAAGTGGGAAATCATCTCCTTATGACATGATTAGTAATTAAGATTCCAAAATGGAATCAAATATCAGGACCTCAATAATTTTCCTAAATTTCACTATGGCAAAATTAAATTAATTAACAGGTACTGTCTACTTCTCTTTGTCTTTCTTTCAGAAGGTGCTGTTATAATTCCATAATTCAAAAATAAAAGTATTTCAAAATTATGTTAGAACTTTCAGAAAAATCAAAATCACATTGTTAAATACATTCAAAATCCATTTTTTCCCATATGTTTCTTCTAACATTGATATTTTTTCCCCTCCTAAAACCAAATAGAAATAAAAAATAGCTTTTGAAAATGTGACATTTCTAAAAAGAAAATCATTAGCACTGGGCATTTCGTGCAGCAGTTTGCAAACTCCGCTGTACATTAAGGACAACTAAAGATTTTTTAACTCTGAACAGGCTTTGTAAACTACTGAATAAAACTTCATAGATTCCAACACATCAAGATGCAACACATAGTGACAGGTAATGATGCCTACATCTGCTGACTCAGTAGCTAGATTAACTGAGTACAGCAGTAGAGTATTCTAAAATACTTTAGCAGTACATCATTAGTGTTATTTATTTGCAATACGTTAACGCTCAGCACTGAACATGGATCAAAAATAGACAGCTCTTATCTCGGGGAGCTCAGAATCTAAATATAAGATCTGAAACAAAAGATGAACATAAGCAGACAAGGAACAAAGAGAAAGAAATGAGATATGGCTGTTCCTGGCATACCAGGAGACTTACATTTTTACTTTGTTTTGTTTTCAAAGAGCTCCGCTGAGTAAGAAACTGAAGGAGGAATTTGGAGAAGGATAAAAGAAACATTTTTCAGTTGTTTACAGAGATATCTTCCCAACAGGCAGATGGAGGAAAAACATAAAGGTGATTGTATAAAAGTCAAACAAGATGGCATCACGGATTTAGTAGGTGCAGAAATGACCTTTTGAAATACCAAGGTGTCCATTGAATTATTTTGTTTGACTCAACTGATTTAAAGAAGTAAAACCAGGACACTGTAAAGACTCCACAAATATTTTCTTAGAGTTACAAGTAGCTGTGGACTTGTTTGAAGGCTTGTCCTTTCCAAGGCTTTAGGATTGCATTGGTTATACAAATACTAAAGCTTCCATTCCACTTTCTTACTCATCTTTAACTTAATTTAATTGCCTAATCGTGTTAAAGTTAAAAGCATTTTCTGCATCTAATTAATAGCCATTGCTGGCAAGTGAAGAGCATTGTTCAAGTGGAGAGCAGTAATTGAGAACCAATTATGTTCCGCTTTCACTACAAGCTGCTGAGATGTTCTCAGTAGATCTGTATGGGTTTTTTGCATTTCTTCGGGGTCCTCCAAATATGGGAGGGGTATTTGTCGAATCACAGAGTTATAGAATAGTTAGGGTTGGAAAGGACCTTAAGATCATCTAGTTCCAACCCCCCCTGTTACCTGCAGGGGTGCCTCCCACTAAACCATGCCACCCAAGGCTCTGTCCAACAAGGAAAGAAACCCCAACAAAACAAGCAAAAAAAGGAACAGAAAGTTAAGAGGATAAAATATGAACTATAAGCACTTCAGGCACTGACAAAGACAATACCTCAGTTTAATGTATTAAAATACTTCTGCTTAACTATAGTAACAGTGTGTGACATGGTCTTAGCTTGCAAGCAGATTTGCTTAGTGATGTTTCATTTTAGAGCACTGCTGACAACTGGAGGATGGATCTCTGTTACCCTTCCTCCCCAAAATGATTGGCTCCATTCAGGCACTCCAGCATGTCTTAAATCAATAGTCAAATGATTCAGTACAAGACTACAGAAAGGCTATAACCTGAATCACACTATCAAAGTCAGAGGATTTACTATGATATAAAACTGTTGTTGGACAAGAAAGGAGCTAAGAAAATGTGATTTAAAGAAAACATAATGTTTATCTAAGGCCTTCTAATTACTGAGCTACATTTCTATTTCAGATATGTGACTCTCACTTCCATGGAATTCCTTTTTGCTTCTGAAGATTTTATTAGATCTAGGGATCAAGAATCAGGTCATTTACTTAACTTTGCTCTTAATATCAGCTATTTTGGTATTTGTGATAAATACGTGTTAGGGTATATATAGTTTTAAAAGTTGCAATAAGCTTTCTGGGCTAAATTTGTAAAATGTCACATATTTTTAAACTAAAGATCTCATTAAAGCAATCTGAATAAAACTTTTTAAAAATTTTGTGCATCAAATTTCTGAACCTCTGTATCTAATGGAATTTCTTTGATTTCACAGAAACATTAAAAGTACCATACTGATGATATTACTCAAGTAATGACAGAGTTGAATGCAAGAAACCCCAAACAGAATGTTATGGGATAAGAAAAGCAGTTAAAATTCATGCCCCCTACATTTCAATCAGATCTTGCATGCTTATGGGTGTTCCTGTTTTTCTAATGCATCAAACAGTTCAATGACATTAAATGACCTCATTACGAACACTTCCATTATCTCCATCACAGAAAGTAGATGAGCAGCTGTGAGAGAGCTGGCACAAAGTCAAAAACTTTTATGTTGCTTCATGACAAGTGAAATGGTGAGTGAGAGGGTATTCTCACAACAATGAAAAAAAAAAGGAAGGTACCTGCAGGTATCAGATATTGAATTTAAAGAAGACAGCTGGAGAGAAGAAATAATACTAATACTAATATTAATGCTAATATTAAAACAGGACACCAAAACTAAGCAAATACAATTGTTTCAGAAAAAAATGAGAAAATAAATGGATTTTTAAGCACTGTGATATCACACCTGAGGTCTAGAAGTTTCTGAATTGATTCCAGAGACAGAGGTGGGTTCTGAACGGTGTCATCTGTCTGAAGTGTCATAGCTCAGCTAAAACTTGTTGTCATAAAATAGATGTATTTGGCATTTTTTATAATGTAGATGATGAGATTAATCACACCTCACACTAAATCATGTAAACCAAGACTCCGTCCAACCTGTCCTTGAACACTGCCAGGGGCGGAGAATTCACAGCTTCCTTGAGCAACCCATTCCAGTGCCTCACCACCCTCACAGTAAAGAACTTCCTTATATCTAGCCTAAACTTCCCCTGTTTAAGTTTGAATCCATTACCCCTTGTTCTATCACTACAGTCCCTAATGAATAGTCCCTCCCTAGCACACTTGTAGGCCCAAGGATCGTATTTACTGGGAAGTTGTGGGCTTGCTTTTCTGTGAATGTTGCTGGACCTTCCACCTCCAATACGAACTCCAGAGCCCACTTTGGCCAAGACAGAGTGCAGCATACAGGAAAAACTGTTTATGTGTAAACCATAACAGTTTCTTCCATAGAAGAGTTGAATACATGCATGAAGCATGAAGTTAACATTATCAAGAAGCAAGAGGGACCTCTTTCCACTGGCTACCTTCATGATTTACTGTTTTGCTGCTATCTGTAATTTCCTTTTTCATTAAAATGTAGCTTGCAAAGCATACACATGAGTACAAAAGGCAGTGTATGTCAGAAATAAAGCAACAATATTTGTATTAACTGTTCTGATCTGAACAAGTGTGATTGGAGTTTATCACACTTGTCACACTAGGAGAGAACCACACTAAAAGAAACCTACAAACAACTTTGAATTTAACCACAAAAATTCTGGATTAAGACAAATTGAGTAAAGAATATCAGTAGTAAAATGTGTGTAAGTTAGGTTTTAAAACTAGAGTATCTTTATTGAAATAGAATTTTGAGAATGTGAACATTATGCTTGAATCAAGGCTGTACTAACAAAAGGGTAAAAGGTTTGATTTCTTTTAAACTTGGCCTTAAGAATAGCCAACACAAATATGCCACTCATGGGTAATGAGGAGTTAACTGTTTCCATAATCATATTGTCTGCTGCTTTTGCCAGTAGGAGAACAGACTTATCTCATGGAGAAATGCATACAGGTGCAGGCACACAACCTCACATGCTGTTTTCAGCACACAGTTATATACTCGCACAGTTTGAGACATACAACTGCTTTGTCTCTCGAAGTGCAGTTGATTTTGCATACCTAGATTAGAGACTGAAGACAGGAAATTTTTTTGTGCTCATTTCCATTTGGAAACAGCTACCTGTAGGAGATAGAGAAATAAGCCATCAATTACTGCCCCTCAGCCTAACACATACATCCCACTGAAAGAGGCACATTGTCCTCTGCACATGATGGACAAAGTGTCCGCCCCAGCCCCAGATGAATTCAATGTCATCGCTATAATTAATGGCAGAAGCCACCATTAAAAAGCAGCATGGGTTTATGTTGAAGAAAATTAAAATGACTGGAATAGACCTTCACCTGAAACAAAATAGTCTAGCTCTAACTAGGGACATGGTCCATCACCTCTGTGGTACACAGAGGGTCGCAGAATGTAAGTACAGTACAACTGTCATTTTATTTCCTTGTAGATTTACATTTAACTGTTGTCATAAGCACTTGGTTGAGAGCTAGTAATGCCTGGGGGTTATAGGACGTCACTGTAGCAGGCAGAATTATTTTTTTTCTTGTATTAGTAATAAACCAAAGTAGGATCAAAATGGGGACAGTGAAAGTCAAAGAAACCTGTGTAACAGTACACCAGAGAAGAACATCACAGTTGTGTCAAGGGCTTTGAAGGAAATAGCATGTACTAGTTTTCCTTTACAGTAGCAGAATCTGCAAAAGGTCTAATGATCAAAAACATTGATTTATTCCTGTCACAAGCGTTCAGTGTCATCCCCCCTCAGCTTCTAATTAAATCCATCTTACATTCGGCTCTGGTATATAACCCTTTTGTTGGACACAAGACAAAAAACACTTGCTGTACCTAATGCCTGCAGATCATGTAATTACAAAATGTTACCCTCAGACCAAGGACTCAAGAGTGGTCCATGTGGATAACAACAATATCTGAATCATAAGACTCTGAAATGATAGGACAGAGGGAGGGTGATTCCATCTCATCACTACATTTTGATTATTCTTTTCAGTTTAAAAAAATTCTTTTAGGTCTGAAAATAGCACTCTGAGTGCAATGCTCAGCAACTTCGGAGCAGTTTCAAGATAGATACTTGAATGCAAAAAAACCCTAATGCAATTTTAATACATATATTTAAAACCAAAATCTGGATTCTGATAAGCCCCAAATGCTTCAAAGTCTATATCTAAGGTTTTGCTTCTAGTTTTCTGAATTCTGACGACCTACATGGAAATGTTGTTTCAAGGGAGTAAATAAAGGGACAATATGAACTGCATGTTGCCTTCTGATTAAATATCCCCCGCAGCTATAGAATAATAATAGTAGAGCAAGCCTTTTTTTCCCAGCTGAAATCCTTAAATTAAATCCCTAAATTATAAAACATAATAAATACATTTTCATATATATACATAGTATTCAAATATCTGCATAGTTTTCTCTCATGATTCTTGCATATATATTTTTGAGTGTGAGCATCTAATTGGCAATTTCTGATCCTCACGCCTTTTATATCTTAAATGATAACACTTTCAAATTTTTTCAGATGTTGGTTTTCTACCTCAGCTTGACTGCAACAAAAAATCTACTGCATGTTCAAATAGAAGAAAAGGCATTATGCCAATAAATATTACATTTCAAATTTAAGATATTTTTGGCTATTATTTAAAAGTAGGTGGGGTAAAAGCATAAACATATCTCACTGTAAGGAAATTCCATCTTTGGGTTTTCATTGATCTAAGAAGCAGTTATAGCTTCTTAATCACCTCCTGATAACACTGATAACATTAAAGCACTCAGCTATTCGTTTTATAGTACGGGTGAAGGAGTGGTTCATGTAGAGCACATTAAATAAAAGTGCAAATCCCTTTCTGCAAATAATTACCCATGTTTAAATACAATCATATACATGCATATATAAACATTCAAAACATAGTTTCAGATTTCTACCCTACCCGTAATCAAACAAATAAAATCCTGTCATTGCTGAAACCAAAGTACTTAGTGTAAATTGATAAAGCAATAAAAACTCATTGATTTATTTTACCTTTTGTTTTCTACAACTAGTGTAAGAGCAGAAAGACCGTTTGTATTACAACCCTTTAGACTAAGAAGCCTGGGGAGAGAAAACAACCTCTTTTTCTGTTAATCTATATTTTATGCACCTGTGTTTATAAATCACTTCACACAGTGGCATTTCAATCTAGCACTTTTTTAAAAAAATAATAACTAAGAACCATGTAGCAGACTGGAAAGCAACCAAGCGTCAGTGTACCTTCATTTCACATCACTGTTCTTGTTCTGTCTTCACTATAAACACAAAGTGTACGCTTGGGTGTGAAACAGATTTTTCAGATCTCTCCTTGTAAGCCAAATAATACTTAAAACTCAACTATACATTTTTCCAGCTAAATTAAAATCTTTGAAGGTCAAAGTAACCTAAATATTCATATAAATACATATTTTAAGCACTGAGTATAGTGCATGCTGTTAATGTCAAGGGAAGTTTTTCTGCAGTTTCTTGCTTGTTTAGTAAATATGAAAGTCACTGATATATAATTCAACCAATACCATCACTTTTCTATTAGAACAGATAAAAAGTTATGCATTCATTCACAGTGGATTTTACTAATAGGCTTTTTTTTTTTCTTGTTTTCCTCCATTTGATTTATTTGTACTATTCATGGTTGATAATTAATCGATCAGTGTCACTCAGTTTTGAATGATATGTTCAAAAAGCAGCAATGAGTTGCATTGCCATAATTTTAAAAAGCACTGCATCAATTCCCAAATTTTGTTTTTGATAGACTGTTAGCAAATGCACATAATGCCTCAAGGATTCTTCATTCTGTTACTATTAACCTCCAAATAATATGCTTTGCTTTAAGATCAAAAATTGACCTGTTTCTCTAAAAGTCTTTTTTATAACAGATGACACTCTGTGAAGATCTTTACCAGGCAGGTCAGTACTAACTTGGGTAGTAAAAGAAAGTCATTGCACAGGAAGACCTCTGCTTTGTACAAGACTGTAGCAAAATAAATAGTTTAACTGATCTTCTGCAGAGAAGGACTTGGGGGTGCTGCTGAATGGGAAACTGGACATGAGCTGGCACCATCCACTTGCAGCCCAGAAAGCCACATGTGTCCTGGGCTGCATCAAAAAGAGTGTGACCAGCAGGTCAAAAGAGGTGATCCTATCCTTCTACTCTGCTCTCATGAGACCTCACTTGGAGTACTGCATACAGTTCTGGTGTCCTTAACATAAAAAGGACATGGAGCTTTTGGAGCAAGTCCAGAAGAAGCTATGAGAATGATCAAGGGACTGGAGCACCTCCCGTATGAAAACAGGATGAGAAAGTTGGGGCTGTTGAGCCTGAAGAAGAGAAGCCTCCATGAAGACCTCATAGCAGCCTTCCAATATTGTAAGGGGGCCTACAAGGATGCTGGGGAAGGACTCTTCATTAGGGACTGTAGTGGTAATACAAGGGGTAATGTTTTTAAATTTAAACATGGGAAGATTAGGTTAGATATAAGGAAGAAGTTCTGAGGGTGGTGAGGCACTAGAATGGGTTGTGAGGGTGGTGAGGCACTGGGCTGAGTTGCCCAAAGAGGCAAAAAATGCTCCATCCCTGGCAGTGTTTGAGACCAGGTTGAACAAAGCCTTGGGTGACATGGTTTAGTGTGAGGTGTCTCTGCCTATAGCAAGGAGTTGGAACTAGATGATCTTAAGGTCCTTTCCAACCCAAACCATTTTATGATTCTATTATTCTACGGTAGAATATTTACTACTAATAAACAAAGAGACCAATTCAGAGGTAAATGATTTACCCAAAAGGAAAACCAGGTGATTGGACAAAATCTATAAACAGAAGAGGAAGTATTTTCCAGTGGGTGCACAAGAAATCATATACAACCAAATCGATACATGTAACCCATCATTACTTTAAATTGAATAACCATTTGTCATAAACCATATAATCTCAATCCATTCCTAAATGGAACATGTCAATATGAATTACAAGCTTGCATGAGCAATTTAAAAGAAGAGCAGATATTAGTCCTCTTATGCATTTCATTTGCTATCTAGAACTTTTGTTCAGGGACATTTTTCTTCACATGCTTTGGCTGCTTTATTTATTAACTACTATATCTTTGCGGCAGGATGATCTCCTTATGGAACCATTTTACTTACACAATGGACACTGTATTTCAGTTAGGGATTAATAGATTTCTGCAAAACAATTAACAAAATGTAAATCCTACTCAGCTTCTTTGTTAAATTATGTAGATAGTTTTTTGGGGTTTTTTTGCTAGTGAAAACCAAGGCAGCTACTGAAATCAACAGTCGCTTGACCTTATATCATCTAAGAATGTGTAGTTACCTGCTTGCTGTAATTTATTGCTTCACAATTTCAAATCAGGCTGCCCTTGTGCAGTAAATTGAGAGCGCTAAATAGTTCAGCGCTGGTGCTGGGTGTGCAAGCGGACAACTTTCACCATTCCTTAAACACCTCCCTTAGAGCAATTTCTGGACCTGATAATGTTTATCTCGTTCCTTTCCCTTCATGATCCCTCCACAAAAAACCTTTTCCTCTCTACTGATTCTGCTATAAATGTGTTTACCTGAGTGAGGCTTTTTCTCACTCTGCCATAAGCATGCCAATATCATGGTCAGAAGATTCCCTTGTGAAGTGTTATACAGTGCTGGTCATGCAAGAAAGCAGGGAGAACACATGAAATCAGCTATTGCCTACGAATTCTCAATACTGTAATGCAGTTTTGGGATTACAATGACTTTGTAAACCTGTAATTGTGTGACTTAATATATTATCAGTTACATTGCAGGTATCCTCTTGTTTCTATGACTGCTCAAAAAAAAAAAAGCAATTCATATTGGTGTAATCTGGCAAAATGTCTGTTCTTTATTTAGTGCCACCAAAATACAGAAAGTCAGACCGAAAATTATTTAGTATTTGATTTACCAGAGTTTGGCTTTACATTGAGTTGATGGAGATGGTCTCATGTCTACAGAGCTGCTTAAGTCACCTATCTCCCAGCAAACTCAGTGAGAGTTCAATATCTAAACAACTTGTGAATCTGAGCTTTAGATTTTTGAGTGTCCTGGCTGCATTTCCCAGTACACTAAGATCTTCTTGCCTTTATCTTCTTTTTCCATTAAGGATCACAGACAAAGAGAAAAGTGGGACATCCCTTCAAATCCCTATGCTTATCCAGAGCTGTGTTAGTTTCTACTATTCATTTGCCTGCTTTGTGTCTCATTTGCCTCTAATCATAAAAATAATAATAAAAAAAAAACCTTAAAATTTCGAATTAAAACAGTTTCCCTCTTCAGAAGAGTCTGCAAAGACATACTAATGACAGTCATTTGTTCAGTGTAGTGGTGATGTTGAAGATGAAACTCAGAACCTGAACAGAAAATGAGGTACCAGGCCAGGCAATCTCATCACTTGTATATCAACACGCTCACCAGCATGACTAAAAAGTATACAGCTTTACAGCCCTAAGGCAGACTGCTCTTCCATTAAGAAAAATAGTTATGCATATTCTAACATTATATATTAACAAGGTTCTCCCCAAACCACTTGAAACCAATAACCAGAGACAACACAAGCAAAAGTCTGCGGGAGAAAAACTTGTTGTGAGGATATTTAGTGGGATATGGATAACTGGATACAAAATGGATGGACTACTACCTCTTCACTGTGTAAACAGCAGATTGCGGAACTGCTGTTCTTTGAGGATAAAAATATTATTTTCCAATCCCACACAAAAGATGTTTAGTTCCTCCTCAAACCACATAACAAGAACTAAAGAAGAATAAGGACTTGTCTTCATCCCTTTAACTTGTATTCTACAATCATTTCTATTGCATGACAAATATGCTCTCATTATTCATAATCTGTAGACAAATAACATATAGAGGTTACATCAAATCTCAAGGCCTCATTGGGCTGGACACTGAAGAGCAACATAGTAAGAGGAAAGATACCCTGAAAATGGTATAGAATAGACAGACACGAGCAAACATAGGAGATAGAGTCAGACTAAGTAGCTTACTCATAGGATCATTGAGGACATCTGTGGTAGGCTGGACATGAGGTCCCATCCCACTTCATTACAGCAGGAAACACCAGCTTTAAGATCTTTGTCCAGTTACCAAGGGAAGATGTATAACCCCAAAGCTGCTTTCTATTTTTATCTGAAGGGCCCTTAGAAAGAAGAGAGGCTGTATAAAGCTGCTCATTACCAGATCTCCTCTTCTTGCTTCTCTGTTATGGAAAAAGATGGAGAACAGAGACTTACACCTTACGGGCAGAGGTTAAGCAGACCAATATGCCTCCTGCAAGGTAACTTTCCATACAAGAAGTTTATAGGATGGCTGACGTGGGTTGGTGTCGCTGTTTAAGCACAGCTGTAACGCACTCAGGCCACTCATTCACTCCCTCCTCTTTCTTCCCCCCAACTCCCAGGGGGATGGGAGAAGAATTGAAAGAATGCAACTCCCACAGGTTGAGATAAGAACAGTCCAGTAACTAAGGTATAACACAAGCCACTGCTGCTACCACCAATAATAATAATGATAAGGGAAACAAGGGAAGAAAATACAACCACTCACCACCCACCAACTGATACCCAGCCCTAACGAACAGTGATCTAACCCTTCTGGGTAACTGCCCCTAGTTTATATCCTGGGCATGACGTGCTGTGGTATGGAATCCCATTTTGATCAGTTTGGGTCAGGTGTCCTGTCTGCTTCCTCCTGGCTTCCCCTCCTCCCTGGCAGAGCATGAGACTCAGAAAGTCCTTGGTCAGAGTAAACATTTGAGCAGTAACTGAAAACATCGGTGTTATCAGCGCTGTTCCCAGACTGAAAGTCAAAAACCAGCTACTAAGAAGGAGAAAAATGACAGCTACTGCTGAGCCCAGAACAGTTGGGTACACATGTTTCACATACTAGCCTGCTTTGAAGGACAGGCAGATTTGGTAGAGGGATTGAGTGACACATGACTAAAGCACAGGTCTACCCTAACTTCACTGAAGGACCAAGTTCATTGACCAAGACCAGATATAAAAGTTTACTTCTGGATTGTGTGACATTTATATGTGGTAAACCCCCATACTTCAGCTGTGTTTGAATTAACCTGCTTCCCTTTTTTATTTGTTATCCAGGTTTTGAAGTTCTTCTTCAAGCATTGATTTACTGAGGTACAGCTACTGCTTCATTTAGCTGTGCTCAGACCCTAACACCCATACTCACGTATCTAAAGTTCAACCTGGAGATTAATAGAGTAAATCTAGTCTCTGCGGTGCACTAGCCTCACATGTAGTAATTAGGTGTGTAAGCTGTTCCTTTGAGCATTGCTGCAGTTTTCTTTTCATGATGACAGCAAGGTAAAGCCTTCAATCCTCCAAAGTCTTATGAATATTAATTCCAGAAAACAATTTGAGCAAATAATAGTTGCTTTAAGTTTCATATATGCTCTATGGCAACACTGTGTTTAATCACATCCAAATTTTGTTGTAGGGATCAGTGATAAAAGCAGAATGAACAACTACGTTCAATCACCATTTGTTTGCTATTTTCCTTTTGCTGGCAAAAAAGGCTTTCCTCACACTTCTGCATTTATTTATGCAATTTCATAGAGTGATATAGTGGAGAAGCAGACATTCACTTGAATATTTCTTCCCTAATATGTAAAACATAAGGGACCCTGGGGGACCAGGTTTTAAAAAGCAATTGTGTATTTCCAACAGCAACATCAACAAAGAGGAATTTTTCCAGATACAAGTTATCTGAATCTACAAATCTAATATTTCTCTTTGATTTGCTCCTCTATCTTGCCTACAGTTTGCATAAGAATTATTTCAGCTCAGCAAAACTACTTACAGACAATATACATTGAATCTGGCTTAAATGACAGGTTGGTTAATTATAGAACACTGAAGGACATAAGCCTTCATTTTAATTTAAATATAGAACATTTAGTACCAAACCAGAAGCTCATATATATTCTTTATATACCCCACAGCGAGGTATATAAAAAAGCCCCCCTATAGCATACTGCCCCTGAATGCATGCAGAACTTCAGAGATCTTAAAAAAAGATCTCTGTAGGTCTGTTCAAGGAAAGTTTGGTATTGTTTTCTGAAGTTCACAGAGCCTTGTTTTTATTATTTCAGAGTTGAATGTATGAAAGAAAATTCTTACATTTGTCATATAGGGCACATAACAGACTGTTTCAGTAGTGCATAATTTCAGCTTTATGCAGCCTCTGCTAATTTCATATAATGGCATAAAACTCAGTGATAATTTCTTTCATCTGTTTAAAAAACAGAATTGGAATTTAGAATTTTATGATGTCCAATTTTATCTGTGAGTTTAATGTATTAGTGACAGATCTTTTGCTAAATTTCATCATCACTTTTCATGAAGCATGATTTTAAAATATCTTTTGACCATAGTGAATGTTCATTTTGTTATAAACACCATATGAAAATATGACATATGACATGCTTTCTCTAAAGAACATGCTATTTTTGGGGTACATTTCAGAAGCCGTGTTATAAACCATCTGATCTATGAAGTCTGATAGCTACACAGCACCATTTTCAGGACAGTAAAACTTATTTAGAAAATCTGCTTTTTTAGCATTGCCCTCAGTCAAACTCTGAATGTGTCAGATGTCCCAGGTGCACCAGAAAAATATATAAATTAATATATATGTGACTTATCACTATTACATATAAAACATCATAGACAACAATTTTCTGCAAAATATAAAAAGAAATTTCAGCTTGTGATAAATATAGCTGAAGAAAAGGAAGAGGTGAGAAGGCCCAAGCACCTATATGAAACAGTTACCTATGAAATTAGTTTCCAATTACAGACATTAGCTTTGATATATTAATCAGAATAAACATAATGACATGTCAATGCAGTTTTCTTTGTCTTTTTATTTATTTATTTTTCCTTTTTCTGATCACCTGAAATACTGCAATGAAATAAGTGAAAATAGAAGACAATTTTGTAAATTCACATTTTGGACCTTTTTTACAGAAGTTAGGTATTCTACCTAATGAAAGCCTCAATACCATTTTCATTACACTGAGTCATTTGGGTTTATGATCTGCTTCATCCTTAAGGGAGTTAAGTTACTGCTGGAATTAACTATACTTTTCATTCACTGTAAAGAGATTCTTAAACTATATGTAGTCAATAGTTTAATTTATATGTATTCATTAGTTGGCTATAACTTTTTTTTCCACAGAAATATCTAGATGAAAGTGGTTTTGACATAATTGCTATCAAAAAAGAGAAAGATGTCTGAAAAGAAAAAGTATATTCTGTTCCAATTACCTGTACTGAAAGAAACCCCATCCCTTCAAAAAGTAACCCTTAAAAGAGTAAAACTGATGCTTGTATTTGTGAGCTTATTAGGAGAGTACAGTAATTGGCAGTGCAGTGCACCGCAAAGCCCTGAAGAGATGACTGACATACAGCTTGATGTGATGAGAGGCTGGAATTTGTAAGAGCATGAAGTGATCACACATCCATTATTGGAAGTGTTTTATCTTCACTTTTGCTCTCCTGGCTTTTTTTTTTAACTACTAAACACAGAAAAATGCATAGTGTATTTATTTATGGAATTATTTAAAAAAAGTAGACAAAACTAGAAGAGAATTTATTGATTTATATATATATATTTATAAAACAAGATTTTCTAGTGAACTGGAATAAATATTTGTTATAAAACTTGCTCTCTGGAAAGATGAGTATTTTTCATTGTTTTCACTTCAGAATGAAAGTATTTTGATATATGAGTGTCTTTCACACAACCTAAAACCTGGGTTTAGAAATAAAGTTAATACATTCCTACTGGTCAGAATTTAAATTTTTGAGTAATGCTACGAATGAGTATGATTGCTGTTGTCATTTATATTAAGGATAATTTTCATTACCTTCTGATTATGAACAAAGTTTAATCAGGATTCATATTAACTATTGATTTTGTTAAGCAAGTATAATTTCTAACATAAAAATTGCATTGCAACTGGAAAAAATAGTACAACATACAGATTTAAAGATATGTAAATTTCACAAGTTTGCTTCACCTCAAGCTCAATTTCTTTTTTGTCTAACAAAAAATTCTTAAGGAAAGTATAATCATGTAAAATCATTTGAACTGACATGATTTCTACTAGATACACATGCATATTTATCTAGTGTAAGCTTTGAGAAATGAATGATCTTTATGCTAATAAGCAGTAATTATTCCTTCCAATCAGCTTTAGCTTAATGTAGTTCCATTGCTGCGATTTATACCAGCTGACCTGCAATAAAAGGCATTTGCATTAGACATCTAATCAAAGCTCTTGCAGAACTACACGGTACATTTTGAAATGAAAAACCTTGGGAAGAATGGGTCAGTGTTACTTAGGCGAAACCATAAAACTTGTTACCAAACATGAAGAATAATGAAGCATGACAGCCATAAAAAGTGGAATGAAAATGTTCATTGCTTCATATGTTTCGTTTGCTTAATAATAATAAGGGATTTGCTTTGCTGGAACTTGCAAGTGATACTTTTTTGGGTTGGTTTTCTTTTTTTTTTGAGTGCTTATCTCCCATTTTGTTAGTTTGGCCTGTTCTTTTTTATCAGTGGTGCTCCCCTTTGGAATGTAAACTGCCAAATCAACATGATTAGTAAGGTTTGTAGCATTACAGATACATGACAATTATGCAAGCAAGCTTCAGCATGAACTTTAAGGTTAATTTGAAGCCAAGTTCACTTTATTCCAGAGTAAGCTACCAAATCAGGCGGCTATTCACTGTTTCATGATCCCTGGGATTGGTACCTACTTTCTGAACACCATGCTGAAAGGGGAAAGCAAAAAGAGAGAGGAATGGAGATATTAGCGGAATCTCTGGGAAATCTGTCCTACCTTTTATTTCATGAGTATAGGAGGTAAAGGAAGGAAATAATCACTCATTCTTTGGAGGTCCAAGGAGAGTATGAAGAGAAGACCAGGGACAGATTTTCTTTAGAAGCTCTTTGATATACACAGTTAAGATGACTTAACACTTGAGCACAGCCAACTCCAAAAGCTACATGTTGCATACAAAAGCTATGGACCTCACACGGTTTCTACATGTTTTACATTGTCAATGAAGTACCCATGACACACCTGGGGAGAGGAAAAGACACAAAATTTGAAGTTTCAATACTGAAGTAGAAATGGAACCTTGACAACAGTACTTTCTGGAAGGCTTCCAGGGTTTGGTACCCAAGGTGACAAGGAACCACGTTAAAATGAGCTTGCAGGAGTGATGTGAGAAAGTGAGGTGATAACTTTTAGAAACCTTTAAAATATATTGATCCTACAAAAAAAGGATAATGTCTATTTAGGTCAATATGGAGCACACACTGGTATTTGACTTAAAAGTTATAAAAAAGTTGAGGATAGTTTTGCTTTTGTTTTACTAACTATTAAGGGAGATCTAACAAGGGAATAAGAGAAACAGCACGAGATGATTCATCCTCTAAGAGTAAAGTGTTCATCCTCAGAAAAAGATAGAATTCGATAAACCTCAAATAGGAAACATCAAAGAATACTCTCACCACATAAACATGGACCTAAAAATAGACAAGTAGATCAAAGGAAAACATGTGTTTCTATTATGCTAGAAGCCTAAATATACTGAACATCTATACAGCAGGACAAATGAACTGGTTTGAAGTAAGGGTATGAACATAATAAGCATGGAAAACCTTGGACTGAGAAATGGATCATTTGCATGCCTTAAGAAATACGTAAGTAATATATATGACAGACATAAAAATATCAGACTTCTAACAGTAAGTTTCATATGTTAAATAAAGCTTAGAGGTAAATACAGTAAAAAAATTAACTGCAACAATTATCATAATTTATGTGAACCGAAGTTTCATGCTTAGATTAAAAGAATATATTATTTGGGTTACATTATGCCATCATGGGTCCATGACAGTGGCTCAGAAATGTTGACTTCAAGGGAATTACAAAGAAAGAAAACACAATAATAATTGGACAGCCTAATTAATCCTCAGATTATGAGGGAAAATGTAACAATGGAATATGATAAAAAAGTTAAATAGTGAGAAATAAAAATTACTTCTTTGTGAAATAACCAAAAGGAGAATATGTATGATATAAAATGCAGTAGCTGAAGCTGCAGCAGCACACTCTAAATAGTGTGCTCTTTCAGACTGATTCAAAATCCTGGTATGACTGAAAAGTTTTCGCTCCTCCCCAAACAATGTCAGCATCATATCTTCATATGAGAGAAACTTCTGCAAAACAAAACAGAACAAAATGGGAAATGAAGCAAAACAACAACAACAACAAATTCAAACACAGGAAAGCAAATTAGACGGAATAATTAAAATTTGGTAAAATTTTAATTTTTAAGTAAAAGCAAATTAGAAGGAATAATTAAAATTTTAAAAATACATGAAAATACATAGGCAACACTGCTTAAAACAGAAATGTACAACCTCTAGCTAAAAGGTGTTAAAAAAAAAATCAAAGAACTAAAAGCAGACCACATGTGGCAAAGCAAATAAGTCTTTTAGAGAGCAAGAGCAGCCATGCTGAGCCAGACCAAAGATCACCAAGCCCCATGTCCCACTTCCATCAATGACAAGCAGATTTTGAAGGAAAATCAAAATGATGAGGCACACAGTGAATTCTCACTGAAGTCCCCCATAATTTACTACTCAGAAGCTTCTTGAAAAAGAAACAGCTTTTTAGCAGAATCAGGTCTCTGGTATTTCTGTATAGCATCTCAAAGGGATATTTTTGTCCATGAGCTAGTCCGGTTGCTTTTCAGTACGTTCAAACCTTTAGTATCAAAAATATCCTAACTGAAATTCTTTTGAAGTGTAATCCATGGAGAAGATGCTCACTCCAACTTAACAGCAAGGTCTGGCTCAGTTTTCCTAAATAACCCATTTTTAAACTGTAAGGGGATATCTAAGTTAACACCTGACAAAATAAGGAAAGTAAACCACACAAGCTGAAGTGAGAAGGTGACAATTAGCAACTCAGGGATCAAAGAGAAAAATATGGAAACGAAACTACTAAGACTAATGGAAAAAGCATATAATCTGCTTTTTACAGCAACAAAGAACAACCAATGCCAAAGTACTACAGGACTGACACTTCCTTAACACCACTGGACTGCTATTCCAGAGATTCCTTGTGCATCTCATAGGCCCCTGAGCATAGGAATGGTAATTGTTGCTCCCTGGTGAATGCATTAGTCAGTGAATGCAGTGTGCTTTAAGCAGTTCAGGCCCTGTGCTTGCAGGGTCTTTTTGTGTACAGTAAAGAATGAGAGAAGAAAAGTGACCAGGTGGAAGACAGTTATCTACATGTTCTGTAGAGAACTGCATCATTTTTATTTGGCTTGAACATACCACCTGCTAACAGCATGTGATAGTTTCATTCTTGATTTGGAAAAGAAAATGAACCATCTGTCTTTATTTATTCTTTCCTTTTCCTTTATGATTGGACATATTTCTGTCAAAGCTTTCCCTCAATTGTCACTTTTCAGACTGAATAGTCCAAGTGTATTTATGAATTCCTTTGACCACCACTATATATTTTTGATCATTCTTGATGCATTTTTGTGAACCTCTTTCAGTTCCGTTAGATCCTTTTTAGATTTGGGGGTAGCAGCTTTTTACACTGATACAATTATGTTCTCTTCTTTCTTTTCTACTCTTTTCTTAATAACTCCTAACATTCAATTTACTTTTTTGACCACTGCTGAACACCAAGCTGACATTTTCATGGAGCTATTCGTCATAACTCTAAGATCATTCCTGAATGATAACAGTCAATACAAAGCACATTACTAAAGAAAAAAATATCCTTTAAAAGCAGAATTTTTATCCTGACAAGGAAAATAAAAAAGAGCATATGGTCTGTAATATTAAATGCAAAAGCAAAAAAGGATGCTGAAAAAGGAATGGGCTTCTGAATTACTAGATCTAACATTAAAATGCATACACTGAATTTGGTTTAGATGAATTTGGTTTAGGTTTTGGTAGCAAAAGAGCTACAAGACTGGACTCTCAGAACAGACAGGGGACTGCCACCATGCTGGACAGCTCCTGCTCCAGCCACCTCCAAAACCGACCCATGGCTGCAGAAAACTGAGACCGTCAGTGATGGTGGTAGCACCTCTGTGATGACATATTTGAGAAAAGCTAAAAACCACTGCACTGTAGGTGTGAGAGAAGAGTGAGAATAAGTGAGAGAAACAGCTCTGCAGACACCAAAGTCAGTGCAGAAGGAGAGGAGGAGGTGCTGCAGGCACCGTTATCAGAGATCCTGTGCAGCCCATACTGCAGCCCATGGTGAGGCAGGCTGTGCCCCTGCAGCCCATGGACATTCATGGTGGAGCAGATCTCTGCCTGCAGCCCACTGAGAAACTCACACCGGAGCAGGGGGATGCCCAAAGGAGGCTGTGACCTTGTCGGAACCCCACACTGGAGCAGGCTCCTGGCAGGACCTGTGGCCCCATGGAGAGAGGAGCCCATGCTGGAGCAGGTTTGCTGCAGGACTTTGTGACCCAATGGGGGACCCAAACTGGAGCAGCCTGATTGAAAGGTGTTTTTATGTTTGTTCTTATTTTTTTTTATCCTACTCTGTAGGATAAAAGCATAAAATAAATTTACTTCCCCAAGGTAAAGCATGTTTTGTCAGTGATGATGATCTGTGCATGATCTCCCTGTCCTTATCCTGATGCACAAGCTTTCCAAATATATTTTCTCCCCCTGTGCTTTTGGGGAGATGATCAAGATGTAAAAATAGCAGAAAAGATGTGGCTACAGCAGAAAAATTCACTGAATATTTTTCATCAGTGTTCACTGTGGAAGTCACAGGGAGCTTCTCCTATGACAAATGAGAGATTCAGACTGAAGTGTCAGTGGAAGAGGTTTTAGAATAAATTAATACTATGAAGGGTAAAAGCTCTCCGGTACCATATGTTATTCATTCAAGAGCTCTGGAAGACCTCAAGTAGAAAATTGTGCTGTTGTTAAATGTGGAATATAATTTATTACTCAAATTATTATTAGTAAAGGAATCGAATTTGACAAAAGTTACAGATTTAAATTGGACTGTTCAGGAAGATGTGAATTTATAGGTCTGTACATTTGACTTTTGTAGTCTGCAAATTGTGAGTAGATTTAGCAGGAACATTAAGTGCATGTAGAAATAAACCACAGAAAACAGGGCTCATAGAGGGAAATACTTTGGAGAACTCTGAGAATTCTTTCAAAAATCAATAAGCATGTAGATAACCATGATCTAAATGGTATAGTGGGTTGGGGTTTTCCTGGATAAAGAAAGAGACAGATCTATGACAAGAGAGCAAGAAATACTGTTCAAATGGCTGGAGGATACTGCCATGGATGTGGCTGGATGCTTTCAGCTATAACTAGTGATATTCATTGAAAGAGATATTCTCTGGAAAGGTGATATGGAAAAGTTCACTGATTACAAAAATATTACTCACAGTAGTCAAAAGTAAAAGTAATTACAAAGGCTTGCAGAAAGAACTCACAAAACTGAGTTAATGAAGTTCAATGTCACTAAGAGCAAAGCCTTAGTGACCAAACTGTGGAGACCAAAGTTGTACAGAGCCTTAGGTGACATCTTTTAGTGGGAGGTGTCCCTGCCCATAGCAGGGGGGCTGGCACTTGATGATCTTAAGGTCCTTTCCAACCCTAACTATTCTATGATTCAATGATTAAAAACTTGAATAGTCTTCAATTCTTGTTGTCCAGTTAAAAATTACATAGCACATTATTCTTGAAAAGTTGCCTTTCCCACTTCCAGTTGACACGCAGATAAGAGAGATGCCTTTCTTCAACTGTCTTCCTTAAATAAAGGGTCATTTCTGTGATAAAGGATTAAGCTGGACTCAACCTTAGGTGTACTTGCCAGCTGTCTATTTGATTTTATATCAATTGGTCTAATAAAGGATAATTGCTCTAATAAAGGATATAAAAACTCCCTACAAATCTTGTCTCTCTCTAACTCTCCCAAGGTCTGTGGAAGAATAACATACAGAGCTTCCTAGCAGCCTCTACTTGGTTTTGGTAGCCAAACGGAGAACCTGGGCTTCTTCTCTGAGCTACTTTTTCCTCATTTGTCCACACTTTAGCCCTGAAGGACATATTTCTGTTTTCCAGAATCTGTTCCAAATTGCATCCATTTTTTCTGAGGTCTTTTCTCAGCTGAAATCCAATCTGAAATTTGATTTTCTTCTACTTCAAAATGAGTAAGATATACATCTCACCTTTCACCATCTATTATTAATAGAGAATTTTTCCCTTGGTGGCTTTGGAGGAATGTCCAGGTATAAACATTAATATGTTACAGATGACCATCTGATCTAATATTGCAGGAAACATGTACTGCTTTTAAGAATCTTTTACAGCGAGTAATCTACAAGCAGGCTCTGTTTACAGGTGAAATCAATGTCCTTGTACCTTTTCCATTTAGGTTAAAGAATAGTAAAAAGTTTTCATTCATCATATTCTTCATGCCACAAAGAACAGAGAGGCAGGCATTGCTCCTGGACTCCTTTAGAAACATAGATGGAAGAAAAATCTTTGTCCTAAAGCATGCTGAAATACCAACACATTGCAAATTCAGATACAGATCAGGTGAATTATGAGACTCTTGGTACAAAATGAATGCTCTGGCATTAATTTTTAATTTGTATCTTTACAGATAGAAGTGAATGAATAATCCCTTAACGGAGGAAAAATGAAGGGCCAAAGCAGGGGTCTCATGTTTATTTCCTCACTTTAATGACAAAACCAGAAAATAGATAGAAATGTCACTGACAGTTACATGTGATGGATTGGTTTATACTCCTGAATATTAGGAAAAAAGACACCCTCAATATCTGAAAGAAGACTGCCTAGCGTGTAAACATTAGATAGAATTGAAGGTGACATTTTCCATGGGCCCCCTACCAAGAGAATGCATGGGGGGTGTACATGCTTTATTACTTGACCCTTATGCATCAAGACAACAAAGCTTCTGCAGTCTAAGTGAATCTCCTTAGGTTTAATGTTCCATTTAAATTTTGCTGAAATGTAAAGGAACAAAGCATTTTCTCAAGCAGAGACCATTTGACTGTCATGGTAGATTTTTATCTTTCATGGAAGCTAATTCCTAGAATAGACATATATTGGAAAAGCCAAACAACCAGGGTCACTGCTGGTATGACACAATTGCTCAAAGTAGCAGTCTAGCGTCAAAGTACATATGTAATTGAACTGATTATTCAACGCATGCCTGCAGTGCTGCAATAGCCACACCCGTGCAGCACCCCAAACCCCTCACAGACTGTGATGGAATCAGATTTAACTGATCCTTCTTTCAATTTTCATTTCTAACATGGACCATGTAATTTACAACATACATCCTGAATCAATTTTATCAGCACAACTAAGCAGTGTCAAAAGGGGCTGCATAGGGGTGAGAATAATTGGGTAAAGTTGATGGCAGTCTGAGCTTCTTAAAGCAGCTTGGCTGGCAAAGGCAATTTTACATGGAACTACAGATGAGGTATATAAAAAAGGAGAATCATGTTCATATTTGTTTGAAGAACTGAAGGAAGGTTTTTTTTCAGTTCTAGTCCTTTTTTTAAGAAAGAGTATTAACTAAAACCTCTCTTGTCATTAAACTTATTTTTGCAAATGCAGTAGTTAGCCTTAATGCATGATTAGTATGAGAAAAAGCAGTGCATTTTTCGAAAGAGTGTCTCGTTCAAAAACAGGTGGCGTTTGCAATCTGACAAGGCTCTCACAACATCCACTTTGTATAGAACTCACAGGGAATTACATATATTTAAAACCTAACTGGTTTAAAAATTAAGACATTTTTGGCAGGTGACTTCTGAAAAGAAATGAAGGGATAAAATAATGGTCTGTAGGAGGAAAATGCTGGGCAAAATGAAGGGAAACACATCAAATATGATTCCCCATTAACAACTATGTATGAGATACCTCTAGTCATATCTCATATTTCAGAAGGATAGCATAACTATTTGAGTATCAAGCTTGAATAATCATCTAAACAACTACGCTGATAAAAATTTTAGTGCTTCTCACTCAGCATGTAGGACAAGCACTCCATAAGAGGCTCATAAAAGGAGGACAAATATGGATTTTGTAACCATTGTATGGCTTTTTTTACAATCCTTCAGCTCTATGGCTAAGTACATTGTTCATATTTCAGGCCAACTGCAGTGTGTATTTGTTTTTTTGAAAGGGTTCCCCCCCGACACACACCTTTTCAGTTCTTTTTATATCTTCCTTAATGAGTTCAGAGACGCCTTGTAACTGTTATGTATCATCTGCCATCACCAGTGTGCTTCAAATATTCCCACTTCTTTAAAAGGAAACCCTGCTTCTTTCTAGAGTCAGAATAACTGGGTTATAAAGTCCTGCGAGTGACAGAGAGACGTAGAAGCTTCATTCTTGCTCTGTTGGTTGTTCTCGGTACAAAGGCTGAATTTCAGCCTATTCACGTTTAGGTGCTAAGATAAACAGACAGGTTTTCCCCCTAGAGGCTTTTAAAGGTATCTATAGTTCTCCATTCACTATATGGGAATTTTTGTCGTTTATCATAAGAGAATTAAGTTTTGTGTTTATGCCACTCAAACTGGAAACCAATATTTTTTCTTTTATAACGAAAGTGAAATCTTTCAAAAAATTCTCCATGGAAACTGAGAAGTTTTTCACTCACTTCTGTTTGGAATTTCATTGGGTTTTGTTTTTTTTTTTTCATTTTATTACATGCAAATTTACACTGCAAATACTTTAAAATATGTGGCATATCAAGCTGAGTTTTCACTACTGTCATTTAGTATACTCTTCTAAACATTTTGGAAGCAATTGTTTTAAATAATCTAACACCTTATCGGTGCATTTTCTCTTACATTTATTTGTTAGATTATGTGACCTAAGTTTTGAAAATAATTTTATAATAAAATAGTCTCATTACAGTCAGAGTAGACAGTACTCTTTCTGTGGATGTTCTAGAAGCAATTCTGTGGCCAATCAACTTTTAGGAAGACCACTGAGAGTGGTAACTAATAGCACATAACCCTTTGTTTTATATCATTTTGTTCAATATTGTGGTGACACAGATACCAACAGGAGAGATTAATCCTTCTACTGACACATGGGAGAATTGGACTGCTGAAGTATATTCTGGCTGCAGGCCTTCATACTAACAAAGATGATATTCCTCCTAGTGATATGTGAACATTGCAAGAATTAGAGATCGCTTTTCCTGGTATGTTTACAGCTGACTGTGCTACTGCAAGGAACATTGTCAGAGTAATACAGATAGGTCTGCCCACTGCTGGGATTAGTTTAAGTAAACTGTTTTGCTTGTACATCTAACTACGAATCACTTATGACATGCAAATACAAAGGAACTTTCAAACTGCTCTAGGTAAAATGGGACAGTGAAGACATTTGTTAAGAATATCATTATTGTAATTTTGGGTACCTTACTAAAAAAGTGAGGCTATTATGGTTTTTATTTGATCCCTAAAATTAATTTTTAATGCTTTGACAAAGGACACTGTAAAGCGTAAGAAGCAGCTGAAGAAATGCATTTAAAAGAGAGCATACCAATGGTTACCTTATGCTAATGGCATGTGAAAAAAAAAGGGAGGGGGTAACAGAATTGTATTTTGCTATTGAAAGCCTACCATAAAAAGAAACAAAGTCTGATATCTGTGCTACTGGTAATTAATACCATAGTCCTTGAAAATTCCTACTGTGCTCAATGACATTACTTATAAAATAGAGGCTGTGAAATGGTAAGAGTCAGGGTGTCAGAGTCTGTCTTAAAATTAATATGGCCTTGTAATATGCAAATGAGTTAAACCAGTTTTATAGACAACTCAAAAATGATTAGGGAAGGCAGAACCTTTCTAAATGATGTATGTCTTGTTTCCCCCATACTGTTTTTTGCCTAGTTTGATGTATTCAGCCTACAGCTCTAACATGACAGTATCATGAAACACAGACTTTATCTTCATTCTTACTGATGTGGTGATGTACCCAGGGAACAGGAAAATCCATGTTGTAGGTTTATTTACTGGTTTCCTTCTCTTTCAAATAATAAAACCCAACCATTAGTATGTTTTCTGTAATACTGCAAGAAGTTGTCTCTGAATTGGGTTCATTTTGTCACTCAGTGTTCACAGTAAAGATACCCTCACTCAAAGACTTCCCTAAAGTATTGGAGTTCATAAAGGGAGTAGGATTCAAAAGCTGAAATCCCTAATGCCAAAGCCTGGATGGACCATTCAACCGTGATTTCCAGGAACAGACGTAACGCTCACTTTCAGCACTTCAGGTGTTTTATTTTCTGAATTCCCATAGGTTCTCTCCCTCTTTCTCTTTGTGAGGAGCTTGGTGTGACCTGGCCCTCACTGTCACAGCTGTCTGAGCTGTGCCAGTAAGTGACAGACTGCTCACATAGTTAGCAAAATGAGCTTCACTTCTAAACGGCACTGTTTTCCTTTCTGAAACCATATTCAACACAAGGTCAGTAGAAACATTTTGAAGGTTCACAGTTCATTAGGGAAATCAGCAGAAGGCCTTGCTGCAGCTGGAGTTTATTTTGAATCATACTGGCATCTGTGAAGCAATGGCATCAGAAAAATTATTTTTGTCAACTGTGCTCCACATTTTCTGTGGTCACCTTCCAGGGAGTTAATCCAAATGAGTAGGCCAGTAACCCGAGTTAGATTTCAATGCTATGCTTCCAGGGAAATGATACGTGGTGACAGAAAATGTTGAATCAGATTTTCAGCTAGTGCAAACCCGCACAACATGTAGACTTTAAGACCGAAACATAGTTTTACATCAGTAGATATAAACCAATTTACAACAGCTGAGACCCTGACCTACAGCCTTTCTCTGTACAGTGCAATGCCATGTATTTTAGCTTAGCTTAGATTAGAATTAATATGAAAAATAACTCAATATGTTCCATTCTTGTTTGTTCTCTGCCCACACTATCATCTGCAAGTTTTACTTTTTACCCTGCTACCGTTGAAATCCATCATCTGTTGCAAGGAACATTTTCAGTTCAGCTTTTAACTGTCAGTTGCCATACTGAGGTCAGTGTATGATTTCTGTATGGGTCAAAATCCTTGGATGAAAGAACAATGTGGGATAAATATTAACATGAGAAAATCCTTTCCTAAATTTCTACAGCATGAAAGGAGGAAACCCCTGATTTACTAACCCACAGTCCTCCCAACTGCTCTATTTAACTGAAAAGCTCTTTTCCTAGACCTGTGCTGTCCAATTCCCTCCCACTATTATTTTGTTTGTGTCTGTGGCACCTGCATCTCATTTCGTCTCACATTTGCTGGCACCTGGATTTATTTGTTTGTTGTGCACCTGATTCCCTCACTCAGAGCAACTGATCTCTGTAAAGAGATTGATTGATCGATAAAAATGCATAGTTCAACCAGAACCTGACTGCCAGGATCCCCTAGGTTCCTTTTGCCTTGCCTGGATCTCTTCTGCCATGTTAAGCTGAGACTGCATGTTGTGGCAGAGAACAGAGCATCACTGCATCATTGCTGTGGAGAAGAAAAGGCACTTTATTTGACCTTTACCACATGTCACATGGGACATATTCCTGGTTTCCTTGTGGGTCTCTTCTTCCTATTGACAGCAGTTGCTAGGTTGGGTTTCTCTATTACCGCACTCAAAACACATTTTCCATTTTGCTGGATGGGTGCCCAGCTCCAGGTCAGAATAAAACTTGCAGGTGCACCAAGCCTCTGCAGCTGTATGCCCTAATCTCCAACAAGAGGGAACTTGGACATGACAGAAACCACATCATGCTTCAAACGGGTGCCAGCCTGGATATTTAGGGAGACCAGTATCAAAGTGTGCACTAGGGTGCTCATCAAAGCAGAGACCTCTGCAGAGCTTTGTTACCTTTCGGCCAGCTGATTGCGGCTCTGTGTCAGAGCTAAAATTGTGCAGCCAGAGTCTCAGTGGGATGAGGTTTCTGTGGACAAAGCAGCACAGTCCCCGCAGAGGTTTTACTCCTGCTGGCTACACAAACTCAGTCCTTTCTCTTCTACCTGGATATTTTGAAATATCAATTGAGCAAACTGGCCAACCTCTAGGAGGCAGCTGCTAGAAATGTTTTAGGTTTTGCAATACAGACCTGCACTGCAACCTGGGGAAAAGATACAGAGCAGTCATGTCTTGTGAAGCTGAACTCCAGTGCCTACCAACACTCACAGTCTTCCTGAATGTGTCTGGAATGGATGGTAGCCCTAATTAAACACTTTATGATCCAGTGATTAGAACATTATGCTTAGCTAGGGACACCACATGTTCACTGATATTAGTAGAGTAACTCTAGCAGAAGAGATACATCTCTATAATATCTTAGTCCCTGGGACAAGCACATAGGTCTTTGCTCTGAAATACGCAGAAAACTGTTTTGCACCTGCATCCCAAGCAAGCAGATATTGCCACTGCCTGCTCAGCATCCGCTAAAGCCAATCACACTCGGTGAACCTCTAAGTAGTTATCCTCCAGGAAATTACTTCTAACATATATGCAATGTAAACTAGAAATAATACTTGGGTCTAGGGCTTGTTACAGAGATTGGAGCCCTCTCTAATTCTTCCATCTAAAAGCAAGAGGTTTTGATATGATCTCTGGCTGTTGGCAATGCTACCAAATGTAGGTCTCATATACATGCTTAGTGCATTTTAATGTTTTCTTTTGCTTAACTTCCTTCTCATTTTCTTTACCATATTTAATCTCTAATATGCACTCTCTTCTGTCTCTTTTCTTCAGGCTGCTTGTGGGTATCTGTTTGCAGGCCATTCAAAGATGGTGCTCTGGAAAAGGGAAGAAACCTTCTGAACTCACTCTACAAATAAAAACATCTCTCTTTTCATTTTCTGCATACTCAATGTTCGTATACTCACTCTTGACAAAAACTAAAGCTTAACATGTCAGGCTTCTTTTAATCCTTAAAATATACAACTGCAACGATGATCTTTGTAGAAGTAAACAGAGATAAGCCTACTCTGAGGATGTGAGGGGATTAGTTGACTATCTCTGAATGCCTAAACCACTTATAATCACTATTTGTAGTATACCCATCATGTGTTCGTTATCCTACACTGTACCAGGAAAGAGAGATTCAAAATAAATATCTGCAAAACCTTATTCAACCTTGATTTTTCACTGCATACATATGATTGGTTTTATAGCAGAGTTCCTGCAGAATTGTTTGGTATACACTGCATTTGCTTACCCAGAGTAGAAGTTCACACAACTGCTGAAAATCACAGACACCGGGCTCAGACACAGCCTGCTATAATTTGTCCCGTTTCTTGAGAATAACCTCCTTGAATTATTTTGTCCAACGCCATTTTAGGCTCAAAAAGCTAAATCGTTTCTGTTCTAAAAGTCTAGCAAATAATTCATTCATCTCTCAACAGGTACTCAGAAAGATTTTCTTGACATGCTAAGCACTATATTTTCACTAGTATCAGTATCACTGTCCTCTCAGTGAAAAGGAGAAATGAGCAGATTTGGCAACCAGACTGGAAAACCTTGCTTTCAAGTTTGGTAAACCTCATTTTAATGTAAAAATATGCAACCAGATGGCAATCAGCTCTCAGAGAAGCATGTTATTTATCATATTATTTGTTTTCATTACACTTTCTTCAGTGGATTAACATTCACAGTCTTCTTGAAAGTCGTGTTTGAAATGAGGATAAGGTGAAGAGTTTGAGTGAGATGACTTTCAATCACATTGATATTTTGGTATTAAAGCATGTCAAGACAGAACACACACAGGTATAATTGAGGCAGTAAGTGAAATTCTTTTAAAGAGGAATATATCAGAGCCAAAATGTTAGTTCAACATTCTGCAGTTTTCAAGAAATTAGACAGAATTTTTGGAGAAGTTAAGTCTGTCTTTTAGTGGCCCCAGTGCAAATCAGATTTAGAAACAGCTTTTTAGTAATTGATAAAATAAGGTTCTGGAGAACATTCTTGTGGATATTGTGAGGGAAAGCAAGCAACTGAAACTGAGTTTAGTAATTTCTTACATGAGATTAGTGGGAGGTGTCCCTGCCCATGGCAGTGGGTTTGGAACTAGATGATCTTAAGGTCCTTTCCAACCCTAGTTATTCTATGATTCTATGATATGACTTTTCTGATTACACTATCAGCAACTAAAATTTGGCAATCTAGAAGGTGCTTCTCAGCCTTACATTCCTATTAGATTACTAGGAATAAGATTTTCTTCTACTCTAGATCAGCATAAATGTATTTCTTTTTACTGAATACAGTGGAATTATGTTCATCCTGCACGTGGGGAATCTAATACGCAGATTTTTACCAGTGATGACAACTTCATGAAAACTGTTGAGCTTTTCGAAAATAAGATTGGTGACTTTCAGCTAGTCCTCTGGACACCTTTAGAGATGAAAAACAAATATTTACTTAGAAATTTGACATACAAAACCCGAGAGTAATCTACATAGTAAGAAAATGTACTCAGTTTACCAGTACTGGAGTACGGAGCAATTTCCCTAGTTTTCAGGACTTGCAGAGTTAGTCTAAGCCTTGTTTTCAGACAAATACACCTTTTGTTTCTCTGAGGAAATTGTGCTGCACAGCTGAATACATTGAGCAAGCAAGGAAGTAATCTGCTGTGCAGATACAGCACTTATAACAGTCAGGGAGTGAAAGAATTAGCCTGGGGAACTATGGATTTTCATAACGAGTAAATATGTGTGGCCACTGAGCAGGAGTTTGAGAACATGATGTTTTCATTTGACTATCAAATAGTGGAGATTAGATACTGAAGATAATGTAGGATCTAAATGCCTAGATCACGTGAGTTTTAGTCTACAGTGTGAGGACAAATAAAGCAGTTATAAGCTAACAAATAATCATGGACTTCTGTTAAGTTGCTTATAAGGCAACTTATACTGTAACAGTCTAAAAAATTCCATATGAAAAGCTGTCACAAATACTTGACAAAATTATTATAACCAACCTATAAGCAGTTGCTCATCCTTTTTTCTTGTGACACATTTACCCATGTATGGAACAGATAAAATATACTAGCCTGCTACACTGTGAAGAATGTTTGAAGCTATAATTGGATACAGGTGCATATAGAGAGAGAAAGAAAGCAGGGAAAATATCCTAAAGGGAAACGTGCTTGAAAACAGGTAATGAGAATATTCACACAATCTGAAGCATTTGAAGTGCTTGTGACAGCTTTACTTTTAAACACAAGGACATTCTGGTGTTGTTCCTACAAACCTGTTCTTTGATATTTTGCTATCTCACTTCTTTAAATTCTTGTTTATCCTATCACCATTTTTCTGGTGCAGAGCATCTCACTACGTGTTTGTTTGTTTGATAATGAAGATCCGAATATCAGATGAAGCTTCTAGTCACTGCTGGAAAACAGCAATAATGATTCTGCATTCACATCAGCAACCATGCAGTAGCAACAGTTCAACGTTTTTGTTTCTTTTCAGAAGGCAACATACACTGTGGGACAATTTCCTTTTAATTCATGCTCTGATCCCATACTTCCCTACTGCAATGAAAGATTTCTCCCATGTTGTTTCAGTAGATGTTGTTTACTGGGACTAACTTAATCTGGCTGTGTCATTCCCCTCAACACCAATTAAAACTCATAGACAAGTTTAAGAGCAGAACTTTAGTCCAGAAAGCAAGTGGCTGGATAATTACTTTCATGTGATATATCTGTAAAGCAATAAAGATCAAAAAAGACCAACCTTCCAAGGCATATTAACCGTATTTTTAAAGTGGACCTTTGATCCTTATAATAATATGTAAGCTTTAACACAATAGAAAACAACACTGCTCTCCTAAAACTGTCATGCTTGTTTCCTCCTGCACTTCAATCCCAAGCTATTCTGCTCAAAGGGATCAGAAGTCACAGCTGATCATTTGAGATGCAGAGTGCCATGACAAATGATGATTTTATGTCTTTCAAATGGTAGACAAGAGGGTTGGGATATGGCTTCCCATGTCAAAAATATTGATTCTATTAGTATAACTTGAATTGAAAGGGATCTTTTAATGAACCATCCAGTTTACACTTTTGCATTATATCACTTATTGAACTTGGAAGTTGAATTAACTAGACTACGAGTCAGAAGATGTGTATTCAGTACGGGGTTTGCTTCAGACTTTCACTGTGACACTAAGAATCACTCCAACATATGTTAAGTTCCCTAGCTCTGGAACAGGGACTGTGAAACTATTTTTCCCTTTGTACTAATAATATATATATATATATATAAATTTATATATATATATATGGGGGTACAGGAACAGAGTAATTCTTGTCATAGTACCTCTCTGAACTAATTTGAGTACTACTGCCACACCAAGGGTAACAGAAATATCTCTTTAAAACCAGAAGCAGAACTTTTGAGGTCATACAACTTAATAGCTAAAATTGTTTGTAAGGGTCAAGACATAAGGTGATTTAAGTAACAGTCTATTGTAACTGATAAAACTGTTTATAGAACTTGAAAGTGTTTAATACTAGGTTGTGACTGATGCTTTGATTATCTCTGGGCTGGCCTCTAGTCTGTGGTCCTAAAGTATTAACTTTGTGCATCTGTGTGCTTACCTGCTTTGTTTTCTGAATAACAATGGAAAAGCATTTGCACAAATGCAGTAGATTTGGAGTAAAAATATATGACATAACACATCCATCAAAGTTCCCATGCCTGTGGACTGCAGAGGGGGACCAGAGGCAACTGTAAAGAATATCTCATTACCAGAAAAGGAATCAAAGCATCATATCAAAAAAAAAAAAAATATTATAATTATTATTATTTGATGTTTATACTTCTATCCACTTCATTTGTATGCTGACAATCACAGAAAAGAAGCCATCTGTTTTTCTGTCAGAGTTTCAGTTAAGTAGATAGAGGTCAAGACACTTTCTAAGAGAAAACTGGAATCATGACCCTGGCTGAGAAAACCTGCATACTAAATTCTGGACTTGAAAAACCATAAGCTGAGATTCAAAACACTCTGAACCACCATTCTTTTTGTCTTCTCTATTTCTTTTTTTCTGTTGTTTTTTTTTTTTTCTCTAAGACAGTACACACCAGTTTCTCTGATATAAGGTACACATCGATTCAGATACTGCTACAACAGCCCCCAAGGAAATGTCCTATAATCTTGAGACATGTTCTGTGCCTACAAAATATCTACCGACCTTCTAACTCAGTCAGAAAATGTATTGAATAAATGTGTATGTTCCTCATATTTGCTGAAAAAGCCAGCCCAATTTATCATTGTCTTGATTCCAATATAATAATTTACTCCAGCTCAAACTAAGTGCAAAATGGTACCACAATGATTTTAAGTGGTTTGGGTATTACACGAGTTTATATGCCTGATGGCACACATTTTCACTGAACACATATAATTATTTTGATTGTCTTGCCCAGAATTCCAAACAGAATACATCTTACTAAAAACAAGACTCCACAAGCACAGCCAAACTTCAGGCTCATGGTTACTGAACCTTCGAACCAGTGTTATACACCAAAGTGAACCGTTATTCCTTCTGCCACTCTTGCTGAAGCAATAGTTTCGTGTATCATCTTTACACCAAAAACTATCTACATCCAATTTCAGAGCAGTCTTCAGAATAAGGTATAGGAATCTCCAGAGGCATACAATAAAATGTATAATATAAATAAAACAGTTAAATGAAAATGGTAGATCAATACTGTAATTATCATTTATTATTTATAATACAAGGTAAGCATAAGATAACCATAGTGAGCTGAATTCAGACCTTCACAACGTCACAGATAAATTTGCTAAAACAAATTCATCTAATTTATGTATGTTAGCAGCATTATTTCTTCATTCTCCTTCATTTCATAGATCCAAGACTTAGTTTAACCTTATGTCTCTTTCTGTGCACTAGCATTACAATTTTGACTTTATGTGTCCAGATAAAGTCTTTGTTCATCTTTCAGTGTTTAAGTCTCTTTTCTCACTGTGTCTGCCTTTTCTGGCCTCTTCACCTCCCATTTCAGCCTTTCCATTCACCCTGTGTCTTGGAATATCTTTCAAATATAAGGCTTTTTTTCCTTGATGACTTTCTAGGCTTTTCTTGCATTTCTGTCAGCCTTTTTACGCTCTCCATTTCAAGGCTTTGAACAACTGATCATACATTGCATTTCTCCAAGTTTCTCGATGCTTTGTCCAAGATTAGGTTTTAATCATCTTGCTTAACTACTAAGAGTTCTGTGCCTGATGTCATTGCTTGGTGCCCTTGAGTTTCAGTTCAGTGTACAGGCCAACTATTTCCTTATGGTACTTTCTGCCTGTGATGCACACTTCTGCCTTGTCCTGGGTTCAGCAGTAGCAGTCATTTTTCTCCTTCTTGGTAGCTGGTGCAGCGCTGTGTTTTTGACTTTCG